>RJWH01007462.1:0-40071 GCA_004363575.1 Solenodon paradoxus | reverse complement strand
CAGTGAAGAGGCAGGAAGTCCCAGAGCCCACACCAGCATCTCTCACAGGGAGGGAGGGGCTGTTTCCAGGAGCAGCCAATAGTAGGGCAGCAGCCCCTGAGACCAGGCTTTCCCTCAAGGCTCAACTAAACACTCTGGAAGAGAACTAGAGGTAAACATTTCCAGTACAACAGCCTGGATTTCCTTTTAGAACTCTTCTAAGGTTTAACTCCTTATAATTTGGTCTGAATGTAGCAAATACATGACAGGATAGAGCTCACTCATCAGGCTTTTCATTTCCCATCTCTGTCAGTAGTCCCAGAAGGAAGTCATCTAGTACAGTCAGACTGAGCTCTGACAATAACCCCTCTGATCTGGTGTTTTATACCCATTGGTTCCTATGTAGCCATATGAAGCCAGTAGCCCTAATCTTATTTCACAAAAGAGCCATGTAAGCTGCCTGACATTGGCCTTTCATCTCTTGACACCTGGTGTCCTTTTACAGTCTCACTAAGTACAGTTCCAACATCTGCTTCTCATATGTCATTCAACAGATGTTAAACAGGGAAGCAAATAAATTATTAACCCCTCCTGACCTTTCTGATGGGACTTTTGATGTAGAATCATCCACTAACTAGCAGCAAAAAGGTGCTGGTAGCTATGGCTGAGAAACTATGACTTTAGAGTCAGACAGATCTGAATTTCAACTCTGCCACCTAGTGATCTGGGTGACTCACTCCTCTGAGTCTCAGTTTCTTATTCTGTAAAAAGGGGATAATATTCACTTCAGAGTCCATCTATGGCATATAGACAACAGTAAATTGCAATTTTTCAGTTTCTTTCCCTCTCATCTGAATCACATGCAAAGTACTATTTCTGGTAGAAAACAGTTGTGTAGGATTATATATGTGGTTAAAGCAAACCCTGGTCACTCTTCTTTCAATATATAAGCAACAGAAATTCATTAACAAATACACAAAAATGGGGGAAAAAACAGTCGTTCAAGAAGGTAATCAACTCCAGTAGATAATGTTAATTGAATCAGTAATTGCAATAATAAAACTATGTTAGCTACTCATTAATGTGGACATGATAGGGGTTTAGTGTTTGAGCTCTTTGTTCATAAAGCATAGGAACAGAAATTCACTAGAAATATTTGAGAGGTGCCTCTTCTAATTCAAGGATTGCCCAGTGCATTCTGCATGAGCGATTTTTCCATTTTCCCATGCAAAAAATCAGTAAGTGCTAATGACTTTCAGTGACATTTTGACAAAGTAGATATCACAGGGTATCTTGCCTTCAGTGTCAGATGGAAGAAAAATTAAGTATTTATGAGGGAACTGAAGATGCTAGGACATCCTGACAAAACATGCAAGAGTTACACTTGACTCAACTCATTTGCAACAGCGACCCCATGTGGTAAAAATAATTGGACAGAAGAAATCAAATTCTCAAACCCATCTAGTTTATGAAACATATTCATTTGTTAACTATAATTGCAGGTAGTTCAGCTTGGAGACGTGGACCATGGATTCTACTTTATACAATAGAAAAACAGTGAGTAAAGACTTAGACAAATTGGACTGTAACAATTCTCTGACTTTTGCCAGTTGTGAGAATCAGTGCAAATCATTTACTGTCTGAAGAGTCAGTATTTTTTTCATGTCTGTGAGAGAGATTATAGGGATCGATTAAATAAGCATAAGAAGAATCTTCCTAAACTATATTGTTCTATGCAATGCAAACTATTTCAAATGCAAGGAATATCACACACACACACACACACACACACACACACACACACACACACACACAAAAGAAAAAGAAATATAAGACCAATGTGATCTACCCTTTTCAGGCCAATAAGTGAATCTTGAAGTTTCCGTGCTGCCATCTGTAATTTAACGGAGATAATATTAGTGGATATCAAGCAACTAAAGGAAGAGACACTAGAAATTTTATGTCTTTTGCAATGAAATAACCATTAATGTGATGTGTTATGGATTATATTTTGTCCCTTCTTGTTTCCCCCTCCAGAAAAAGATACGTTGGAATCATAATTCCTAGGACATCAGAATGTGACCTTATTTAAAGATAGGTCTTTACACAGGCAGTCAAGTGAAAATACATTTAAAAAGGAAAATCTGGACACAGAAAGAGGAATACAGGAAAAACAATGTGAAGATACAGAGAGATGTCCATCTGCAAACTGAGAAGGGGGACCTGGAACACATCATTCCTGCAGTTGCTCTCACAAGGAGCCAGCCCAATGACCCTTTGATCTTGGACTTTTGGGCGTCCAGAACTGGGGGATAGTAAATTTCTGTTATTTTGACCCTGCAATTGGTAATATTTTGTTACTGCAGTCCTAGCTAACAAATGCATGGTGCTAATAATTATATTATATTTAATATCCTTTGAAAAACATTTTTTCGTGTTCAAAAATTCTACATAAACAGGAATATCAGAGTATTTCACATGTACTGTTGTTGCAAGATTGATATTTATATTTAAAATGCCCGCAAAAGTAAACTTTGGAAAATTCCTGATATTAAGAAAGAAAACTGTGCCCTATAGCAAGACCCACCAACTAGAGGGATTTTTTCTTAATTTTAATTTTGCTGTGGATTTTTTTCTGTTATTACAATGATGAATTCTAAGTATAGAATTTGGAAAATATGAAAAATTATAAATGATAATATTCTGGTATATTTCTTTTTAGTACTTTGTCAATGAATAAGTATTTTTTGACAAAAGTGAGTTACATATATTCATACAAACACACACACACACACACACACACACACACACACACACACACTCCACATTTGGGTACCCCGGGAGGGTTTTTTAGATTAATGTTATTTCCCAAACATTTTTACCTGTAAATAAATGCAGAAAATAACTATTAATGGCCTCAAAGTAACCCTTGATAGATAGTACTATAATGTATTATTTACCAATTTTTCTGCTATTAAATATTTGGATTTTAGAAAGAATACTGTGATTTACACCTTTGCATGTAAATCTCTGTCTTAACTTACAATTACTTCTTTAGACTGATTTCTTCAAAGGGGATTCCTAGGTCAGAGATATTTTAGGACTCTTGGTAATGGTATCGGTCTGTTCAATCAAACAATATTTGCGAAGTGCCTCCTTGGGTCAGGCCCGAACTTGACATTGGACATTGGTCTAGTGAGAAGAAGCAGAGGTGGTGAGAACCCTTATTCTGACTACTTTTTACTTTTATTTTATATTTGATCATCTTAATTTCCTAGTTAATAAAATATAAATTGCCAATTTAGTAAGGGTAAATAAACTATGAGTGTAATCGTTAATGCAGAAATTTGCAGTGTATTTTTTTTTTTTTAAAGGAAAGGGCCAGGCAGGAATGAAGGCAATTGGGCAGGAAGAGAGAAGAGAAAGAAGCATCTTTTATTTATTTTTATTTACTCTTATTTAGTTGTTCACACTGGCTGCTTCCTCCTAGGCCCAGGACTCAACCCAGTGGTGTGTGGCTTGCTCCTTCAGAGAATATTGACCTAACCACTGCTCCACCAGAGTGCACCTGCAGGAAATATTTTTTAAAAACCTTTCTTCCTGGTAGCAAACCTGAAAACTATCAGGCAATCTAGTCCCTAGTTTTAACACTTCTACTCCCACCCTGTCCCTTTATTCTTTAACAACTCATTCAGTTAGGTTTTTGTTTGGGGATTTTTTTTTTATTAATGCTGTTTTATGGGCTTTTGTTTTATAAATACACTTACTTACAAAACACTGACTCCTTGGTAAACAAGGAAATCCCAGAATAGTTCAAACCTAGGACTTTGGTCCACATGTGTGACACAGGATAAATGACAGAGAAAATAATCAATGGCCATTAATTGATGGAGCAAGGGACCATCCACTTACAGTGCTCTTAGGAAAATAGGGATAGCTTTTCTTTCTCTCCACCCCCAAATATTTCTCTACCCTCATATTCTCTAAACCACTTAAAATCATATTTCAGGAGCAAAAACTGTGATTCCACAAATAATAAAAAAATTGCTTAAACACAATTTGACCACAAAATAAATAGATAATATTAGCTCCTTTCCTAAAATCAGACTTTCCAGTATAGAAATATGATTTTAGACTACAGTTCCAACTAGTGGAGCAAATCCAAAGTAAACAGGCTTCATTCAACAAAAGAGAATTTTATTTCTGTTTCATGGCACACTTCAAAGATAGGCAGTTTAAGGAGCTCCATAATGTTGGTGACTGCCTTAGTGCATCCACACTGCTGTAACAGAAGTGTGATGATCTGGCTGACTCTAGCAACAAGCATTTATTTCTCATAGTTCTGGAGATCAGGAAGTCTGAAATCAAGGTGCTGGCAGATTCCACCTGCTCTGAGGGCCTGCTTTTTGGTTCAGAGAGCCCCAACTTCCCACTGTGTCCTACATGGAGAAGGGGCAATAGAGCTCTCTAGAATCCGTTTTGGAAGGGCACTAATCTCTTTCTGCTCAGATGAATTAATCACATCCAAGAATACAAAGACCATGACACATGGGTATAAGGTTTCAATGTGTGGACTGGGGAGCAGGAAGTCATACACATTCAGTCTAAAGCAACATAAATATCTGATTGTTGTCACACCCTCCACACCCACTTTATTCTAAGCCACATTTTTAATAATAATTTTATTATTTCTTGTGTTTACATAACTACATGCATTTTAGGATATTGAAATCACACTTAAGTCTGTGTGCATTTCACACCACACCCACCAACAAAGTTCTGGTGTCCTTTACCACCACCTTATCCCCTCTCTCCTGCCACTGTCCGCCTACCCTGCTGGCAGCACTCTTGTGTCCTGTGAATTTTGTTGGGCGTTGTCAGTTCATTTGTTTTGTTTCTTTATATTCCACATATGACAAACTTGTGCTACATTTCTTTTCTTTATGGCTTATTTTGCTTAACATGATTCCCTCCAGTTCCATCCAGGTTGTTGCAAAGGAGACAATTTAATTTTTCTTTCCAGTTGCAGAGCATTCCATTGAGTATATGGACCACAACTTCCTTATCCAGTCATCTGTTGATGAACATTTAGACTATTTCCATGACTTAGCTATTGCAATTTGAGCCGCTATGAACATAGGGGTGCAGATTATTTTCCTGATTGGAGTTTTTGTATTGTCAGGGTATATGACTAGAAGTGTGATTGCTGGATTGAAATGTAACTCCATGTTCAATTTTCTGAGAACTCTCCATATTGTTTTCCAAAGAGGTTACACAAATTTACATTCCCACCACAGATGTTGGAGGGTTCTTTTTTTACCCCCACAGCCTCACCAGCATTTGCCGATTCACATTCAGGGGCTCTCCTTCTATTCAGAGACCAAATATTAGACCAAAAGATTCTCCTAGTGCTTTTATCATTTAGGAAATTGCAAGAGTCTTAGGGATATGTGTCATGAACAAGGAAAAGATTAGATAGATGATAGATACATATATAAATAGGTCATACATGGATAAATACATAGATTTTTTTTCCTATTACCTTACAGGAAAGGAGAGGCAGAGAAAATAATGGATACAAGTCATACAGCCTAGAAAGCTGTCTAGTCATAAATATTAAAGAGTAAACTTATTTGATACCCAAAGGGATCATGGCGTGTACTGACCAAAGCAGAAAATTTTCATTGGGTTCATAATATGAGAGATTTTCTAAGCAGAGGGTACTACTATTCAGATATGTTGGGTTTATTTTTTTTTCCCTATTAAAAAGTCACACAACCCTGAAGGATTTTATTCATGGGTCCTGGTCCTAACATAGAGATGCTACTATGTTGCCTCAATAGCCTGATCCCAACTGGTCTCTTCTTTTTCTGAAATTCAGTTAACAGAGCTACAAAGACCTGATTTTCAGGTGTGCTCTTTTCTCTGACAGCCCTTTATGAACTATAAAGCTACTTGACTCCTGGAGTTCAAAGTACTTCCTAACACCTTCCATTTTCACTTTGTAGTGGCTCTCCTGTGAGAAACCAAGTAGGCACTCTCTGGAAGTTTTAGATAACATTTATTTCATCAGCGGGATGAACCTCCAGAGTCTGAGCAAAGATTATAGATGAGGGCATACTTATTTTGGTTAAAAAGGTGTAATTAGAGCAGGGGGTTACAAACATGTTACAAGTAAGTTATTAGTAAGTTCTTCACATGGGTTATACCCACACAAGATTCCATTTGCAAGTAATTAGGGAAGGGAAGTTCTTTATCTGTTAGTGACTTATCAGTTGCCTGCAACATTCCAGCAGCTCAGACCACAGGATGTTTTATGGCTCTGCTAACTCTAGTGGCTTTTACGACTATTTTCATGGCTGCTGGGAAGTGGCATGCAGGTCTTTTTCCCTCAAAACTTCAGCCTGTATATCTTATTGCTGTCAACAGAAGAAAGCATAGCATCCAACTGAGTACAGGAGGTTCTTTAATGTAGAAATTTATGTCCATCTCTGGTCTAGAGATTTCTAAAACAAGAGAAACTGTATTTCTTTTCTTTTCTTCCTTTTTTTGCAAGAATTGGAAAGACTAAGATACATTGACTGTATTTGTTTCTTATAGCTGTTATAACAGTACAAAATTAAGCGATTTAAGATGACAGAAGTTTCTCATTGCACAGTTGTGGAGGCTGGAAGTCTGGAATGAAGGTGTTAGCAAGGCAATGCTCCCTCTGACAAACCTAAGAGAGAATCTTTTCCTGCCTCTTGGCATTTCTGGTGAGTGCTGGCCATCACTGGATTTCCTTGGCTTATAAATGCATGATTCCAGTTACATAGCTGTCCCCCTGTGTCCCTTCATCGTGTCTTCCTTCTGTATTTTACTCTGTGTCCAAATATCCCCTTTTTTCAAGAATGCCAGTCATATTGGACTAAGACTCATTCTAATGGTTTCATTTTAATGTTATTGCCTTTTCATTTCAATATTTTCCCAAATAAGTTCACAATCTGAGGCACTAAGGGCTATCATTTCAACCCATATTATTTAGGGGGGCACAATTCTACCCATATCACTAACCCTTGGGAGAAAATAAAAACAACTTCTAACCTCCACTCATTCTCTGTAGTGCCCCGCTCCTCAGAAGGTGCAGAAGAATATTCCAGGCAGAGTCCAAAAACTCAGTGAAGTTAGAAAAGAAAGGGCACATAAGAACAACTAAGATAAGTACTATCTTAAAAGTCATTGAGCTCTTAGATCTCTTCTGAGGGGATACAGAACCTGGGTGCACCTTGATACTGCTCTGGAGAAAACTTTACCATCAATGCAGACACAGCATCTAACAGAGCAGATCGGGACAGGCCCAACCACCTGCTTTCTCCTGCTAGGTAAGGTCCTAACTCTAGTCACCATGTTCATTCTCAAGTCCCTACAATAGCCTTTTTTCCTAGAAATTTTTTTTTTTTACTTTGCCTTGTTTTTATGGGTGGTAAAAAATAAAGAGGTGGGAATTTTTATACATAGGCAAACTCACAGATTTTGAGAATAAAGGGGATTTTAGTCTCTTGTGAATTCCTCTCTCCTTTTCAGCTTTGAACTGAGGCTGTCACGATGTTGGACCTTTAAGGT
Organism: Solenodon paradoxus; assembly: GCA_004363575.1. NCBI lineage: Eukaryota > Metazoa > Chordata > Mammalia > Eulipotyphla > Solenodontidae > Solenodon > Solenodon paradoxus. Next base: position 32,490 of record RJWH01007462.1, on the reverse strand, counting down.
CGAGCTATCATCACTACTCCCTACATTACTGTTCCAGCAACTCTATTTTCCTCTTTTATTTAATTCTTACTCTACTTTCTCCTTTGGGTAAAGTGCCCTAGTGTTCTACAGTGAGCTGGAAAAATCTAGGGAGATTTGTTCTTGGCAGTTTAAACAATACAATTAAACTGCCAATGTAATAGAATTTTCAATACACTGTACACATACTCCTCAGTGAAGATCCCTGTAGTATAGGAGGAAATTTTCTCTCTTTTCTTGCTTGCCAAAATAATGAGAAAGTCACACACTAACTCACTAGTTATTGAGCAACTACAGTATACATGTATACTGTATACATGCCGTGCAGGAAACCTACACTGCAGACATATCTCAAATATTTTTATTTGATCCAAACACTTTTAAACAAACAGTAAACAAAATAGAATATGCCTATGGAAATGGCACAAACATATGCCAATTTGTTTTTCTATCCAATGGAGATATTTAGATGTTATTAAATATTTGAATTCAGATAAAAGCTATGTAAGACATCCTGGTAAAACCTCACTGTAATTAACCTTATTAGAATGTTCTTTTCCTCTGTAATGGGCAATGGTTTCTTCACTACTTCATATGAAAACATCTGCTGAAAGTCCACTATGTAGGTAAGCACTTATACTTTGAGGATCAATTCCTGAAACTCCTCTATCATTGTAAGTTTAAGTGAAAGGAAGTAGAGAATAGTAGTTAAAATCTCAAGACATGGGCTCCAGGGTCTGGGATTCCCTAGTAAGATTGGACTGAGAAGCAAAATCACGTCAGAGTACTTAAGGAAAATACAGATATGTAGGACTCTCCACAAACTGATTTGGTTCATCTGGAATACAGTAAAAATACATTCTTTTCACAAAATCCAGATAGCTCAGATAAAAAGGCTTAGGAATTATTGGTCTAGGCTAGGTCTTTGCTAAAGGATAGAGTTGAACTGTTGGAGTTGAACTTAATGTATCATATACAGATGTTGATTTATGATGATAAACACATTAAATCTTTATAATGTTATAATACATCTGTCAATAAAATTAAAAATAAATAAGTTAAGTAGGAAGGACACATATGGGATTGGAGAATATATTCCTCCTGCTTTATAAGGATATGGGAATAATATAAGTTCCATTTATATTAGTTTTCATTTTAGATATTAGGAAGGAATTAAGTTATACTAATATTTCATATATAGATAAATACTAGAATTCTCTCTAGGTCTTTATGTTGAATTATAAGCAAGGCATCCAATGTAAAAGACTGAGATTGTAAACTCAGGTTTCTGGTCATAGTCGTTTACACGTTCGTCCCATTTACACTTCTTATATGATCCAAGGTCAACTAAACTGCCCTTTTCAAAATGGATACATTGAAATACTGTAAATGTATTTCTTGAAAATAATTCTGCAAAAAGACTAAAACTAGCAAATATTATTTAAAATGCAAACACAAAATACATAAATAACTCATACAACTCAAAAACAAACAGAAAAAGGGCAGATGATCTGAAGAGACACTTCTGAAAAGTCATATAGAGGGTCAATAGGCACATGAAAAATGTTCATTTTCACATAGATTTGGAGAAATGCAAATCAAAACCAAAATTAGATGATTTCACACCTGTAATAAAGGCTTATATCAAAGAGACAAGAAAAGCAGTGTTAGTGCATGTGGAGAAAAAAGGAACCTTTGTACACTGTTGGTGAGAACGTAACTTGGTAGAGCCACTATGAAAAAAATCTTGCCATTTGTAATAACATAAATAGAACTTGAGGGAATTCTGCTAAATGAAAACAGACCAAAAAAAAAAGACAAATGCCATTTATATTGATTTGTGTAAAATATAAAGAAACAAAGTGTACAAATAAAACAAAGCCCTTGACTTGGTAAGAGAATGATGGTGGGGAAGAGTGGCAGGAACAAGTAGGACTCAATTGAATAGTGATGGATGGTAAGTAGGTGGTAGGTATAATATGGTACATACATTTGTAACAGTGTGAAACTGTACTCCTGAAACTTACACAGTGTTGAAAAACGTTCCCTCTAAAATGAATAAAATGCAAGCAGAATAAAACAGGATAATGACAGACATGACATACCTCTTACTCTTATCATAAGCTCATCATGAGCCATTTTATGTGGGAAAGCAAAAATGAGCAAATCAAATCTCAAAAGAAATGTGTCAAAGCATTTCCATTATCAAGAAGACTAACTGAATATGAACTTTCAGCACCATTATTGAATCGCTCCCTAAAAGCATGTTTCTCCTATGCACCCTTGTTACTATGCAATGGGTCTACTCAAAACCTTTTCTGATAGCAGTGTCAAATGGAAAAGTTTGGGAACCTCGGATTAGGGGGAAAGCAATCACTGCTCATCTCTTTTCCACTTCCACAAAGGTTGTTATGTCTCCCAGTTTCTGTTCAGCAATTTGTGGGTTTCCTGCCACTGTGTCCGCCAGAGCACAGTAGTACATAGCAGTATCTGCCACCTGCAGCTGAGAGATGAGCAGTGATGAGGAGAATTTCTCATATGTCATGTTGTAGCGTCCCTGATGAGAAGGACTGGCGCCCTTAACAAGGAGTCGTGGTGCATATCCTGGCAAGTGAACGTACCAGAAGTTGTAAGCATTGGATATAGAGTGATTACAGGGGATTTCCACCACAGTCCCCTCTGAAGATACCACAGTAGAAGGCTGAAATACTTGGTCCTTGCTCTCCACAACTGCAAGAAACAAATACAGATGGTTGTGATTGAAATGAATTAGTATTGTGAATTTTAGTTACCACTTTTGCTAATTCAACCCTTAGTACAGTGTTTATAAATATGACTTCTTTTTGGTTAAAAATGAGTACATATTTTAAAACATCAATGGCATATGCTTCTCCAAGACCAGATGATAAAGAAGCCAACTCACCCTTCCAGAGAGTGCTGAGGAGGAGCCCCAAACGCACAGCTCCCAGTGTGCTCTGCAAAGCCATGTCAATGCAGCCGCTCTCCAGCCTGAGCTGTGAACATGCCACTCATCAGGAAGCTGATTTAAGGCCACCTGTTTTGCATTTTCTTCTTTGTGTCAGTGACATCACTAGACAGAATCTACAAATTTTAGCAGGATGATGACAGTTGTGAGGCTGCTTGATTTTATTGCTGCTTTGTTCTGTGAATAGCTTCTTAACAGAGAAGATATCCTTGTAGATGTCAACACATTTCAGCAAATTGAAGCAGTCAAGAAATTTGCTTCCTTCTCAAAAGTGTCAGAATTGATAAGTGACTGCTTGCAAATTCAAATTACAGTGATATAACTACCCAAAAACTATGCTGAAATTATTACAGGTGATACAATGACATGGTGACATGTTAAAAATAATGATTATATAATGTTAACTGGTAGATGAGAGTAGTGTTGCTTTGGGGTTTTTCATTTATTGGGTTTTTTTTTTTTTTTGAGGTAACATTGATTCACAACATATATACATTTTGAATGTGCAGGTTCACTCTTCATCAAATATATAACAAATCACATCCAACACCAAACTCCTAATAGTTCTCCATCTCCATCCATTAGATGCCCCCAACTACCCTTTGCTCCCACCCACAGGTGTGGTTTTTTAAGGCTCAAAAATTACTATGTACACATAGTTATCAAATTTGACTCCTGGCTTCCAACCCAGTCTTTTGAGTAGGTATGGAAAGAAAATCTGAATTATCCTTTTCTGTAACCAAAAGAAACATAATCAAACGAGACCCCCAAAACTGTGTTTAGAGATGATCTCCTCAGGGTGGTACCTAATCACATGCTACAGCCCTACTTGTTCCCTCAGTTATTAATGTGGGGCTTAAAGTTCTCCCTCTGACTTTTGGGCTTTTTTTATGTAGATTGGGCGTTATGTTATTTGAAAAAGAATGAATAAGTTGAGTGTCAATTCAAAGCTTATACGGTAGAATTTTTTATGTACCACCACCTCCTAGAGGACTGCAAGGGAACTAGTAGAAATCATTTCCACACACAGTCTCATGTTGTCTTCACAGCTTCTCGCATCTTAAAGAGACTTCATGCCCTTTTGCTTTGTTCAAATTCATCCATTCTAACTCAATTTCCATTGGGAGAGAAAGGCTATGTGGAGGAAATAACTGCCTTATGGAAAGTCTTCGGGTTACTCATAGAATGGTTATTTAAACATGTGAAGGAGATCTCACAAATTCAATGATTAACAAAGTAACCATTCTGTTTTCTTTTCTCCTTTTTTTCTCTCAAAGCTGTCCCACCTAGAATCCACCTTACCTCTGGCACATAAGCAACCCCATAGTGTTAAAATCAAAGATGAAGCTGAATCAGCCTGGCATCACACTTAATAGACACAATTACAACAAAGCAACAGCTCACTGGGTCCTGTCCCTCTCCTTCCTGTATCCCCACAGGTAAACCCTTTTATCCACCCCTCTACAAAGCCCTCATCCCACCTGAGAGATGAGATGGTTATTTTGGACATTAGTCTATCACTCTCCTCATGAGGAGGAAATAAGCCTCAGGAAATGTCTCCACTAAACAATCAAGATGAAATAAGCCTTCACTGAACTATCTCACCAGCCCAAGACCCAAGCTATATATAACTTCTGCCTATTGCAACCATTAACAGACCTGCTTATCACACATTGAACAGCAATCAGTAATGGAGAAATTCCAGAGACCCACCTCCGCCTTACTCTAGCCTACCCCTGCCTATAAAATTTGTAACTCACTCCAACTTGGGGTGCCAGTCTTTGGAAATCACTCCACTAGCTGATGGTAAATAAATCCTATCAACTTTCCTGAGCGCACGAAGCCTCCTGTTTTCCACTAACTGAACCTGTTTGCTGTAATATTTTGGTGCGTTGGCAGAGCAAGTCCAACAGCTGCGCAGGCCTCTTGAGCCACCGTTGTTGGACGCCAGCTGAACAGGATCACCATCATTGGGCCTCGCCACAAAAAGGAAGACACCACCAGTGATTTCTCGAACCTTTCACGAGACCTGATCAACCTGGGTCAACCTGGGTTGGACCTCAGCAGACTCAGAAGGAGAATTTGAAATGTCTCTGACATTTGATCTGTTGAATTTTTGTTTCTGGGTCCTGAGACCTAGTCCACTTGAGACATGAACGGGGAGTCTGATTACCTCCCCCTGACACAGACAATTGAAAAATTATCTTCACCAGTCCTGTTGTGACCAGCGGTCACTTCTGAAAGGTCCTAATTGGACCACCTGTTCTGGGTCCCTTGTAGAGCCACTTGTTCTGGGTCCCCTGTAGGTCCAATGTTCTGAAAATCTCAGGTCTTCCAAATTTTCAAAAGTCTTGATGGGTGGAACATTTAAACTCTAGAGTGCCTGTCTGTTTCTGTGAATGTTTGTGTGAATGTATGCTCCAAGGCAATTGCTACAGAGCTTGAGTGAGTTCTAACCTGTTGTTTCATGGTGACCTCATATGGCTCAGGATGGTATCAGTTTCTGGAATATGAAGTCCTGTCTATGAATCTGGTCTGAGCCCAGGGTTTATATGGACCCGCCAAAGCTAAGAGGTACCCAAATCTTCTTTGGAAGAGTGGCCAGGTGAACAAAAGCAAAAGTTACCCCTTATCTGTCTTGCATCACCGTGCACGGGAGGGAAACATGAGATGGAAGTCCTCTAAACCTACAGTCTTAGACTGTATGCCAAAAAACTTCAAGCAGGGATTTTCAGGTGATTGTGGAGTCAAATTGAACCCCAGAAAACTTCATGATCTTTGTGAATTAGAGGGCCTATTTTTAATGTTGGATGGCCTTCTGAAGGAATCTTGGATGTTTCCACTGTTTGAGATGTTTATCGTGTAGTTACCAGCACACCCAGTCACTCAGACCAGTTTCCTTATATAGATCACTGGCTAGAATTAGCTATTCTTTGGCCTCCATGGGTCCACTTCCACCCCAATCATCAGGGACAATGTAGGTTTTTAGTTGGCGAAGCTGATCCAAAACATAAGCCTTGCCAGCATGGGCACCCTCCTATTTTGCAAGAAGATCCAGAGGATTTCCACCACCTCTTACCATCCTGTCCTTGCCATGCCAGCCTCAAATTCACTCTTGCAAAAGAGTCCACCCCTTCAGTCTCATCCCCACCCAGAGGGAGTCAAACACCCCCTCTTTGTCTGGGTGGAAATATTGCATAATGTCTTTGATCAAGAGAACATGATTCCCAGATGAACCCTGCCATGCAGTTACCCTTAGGGGCCACCCAGCTGATCCCAGATGGAACCTGCCAAGATGGGGAATCTATTTTCTATTATCAGCCCTTCCCTACCACTGATCTCCTCTACTGGAGACATTACACTCCATCTTACTGAGAGCAGCCACAAGCTATGTTTGACCTCTTTGAGTCTATTTTTCAAATCCACCATCCAACTTGGGCTGATTGTAGACAACTACTGCTAGCTTATTCAACACAGAAGAATGTCAATGCATCATTACTGAGGCTTGAAAATGGCTTCAAATACAAGCATCCTCATCCTCAGGTCTCTTAGATGGGAAAACCTGGGTATGTGGAGGCTTACCAGAGGAAGAACCCGATGGAACCCTAATTCTGAAGAGGGAAAGACTAGTCTCAACAGATACTGTCTGGACTTCATTAAAGGAGTACAAACTGGATCTAAAAAGACTATTAATATGTCAAAGGTCTCTGAGGTTATCCAAAAGGCTGATGAGAGCTCCTCTGCCTTTTACAAAAGACTTTGTCTTTCCGGATCTATACCCCTTTCCACCCAGAGGCTCCCGTGACCTGATGCATGATCAATGCCACTTTTGTAGGCCAAGCTCAAACTAACATTCAACAGAAACTACAAAAACTTGAAAGATTTGCAGGGAAAAATGCCATAAGCTGTTAGAAGTAGCTAACAGAGTTTTCACAAATCCTGAGAACACTGCCCAGGAGAAAGCCAACCAGAGGATGACATGAAAGGTCACTCTCCTGGCTTCTGCCATAGGACACCCAGGCCCATCTGCCCGGACTAATTTAAGGACCCAAGAAAAGGCCAACTCAAAAAGATCACCTCTCAAAAAGGATCAGTGTGCTTACTGCAAGAAAAGGGGACGTTGGAAAAATAAGTTCCCCAACAGACTGGCATTCAAGGAGTCCCAAAATAAACCTCTGACCTCCAAATACCAGCTAGAGTCACCTGATGAAGATATGATAGGCCTGGTTGGCTAAGATCAAGAATAGGACAGACCGGGCTCAATCAAGCTGCGTAGGGGGCCAGTTAATTAACTGACAGTGAACACAGGTGCTGAGCATTCAACAGTAACCCACAAAGTAGCACCCCTCTCAAACAAAAGGTTCACTATTGTTGTCACCCGAATCTGTATTCAAATGATTTTCTGTGGCCTGCGACATTGCCAATTAGTAGGAGGCCATCAAATACTCCACAAGTTCTTGTACATGCATGACTGCCCAATCCACTGCTGGGAAGAGATCTTCTTTCAGATATGAAGACAGAAATCACCTTCAACCAAGATGGATCATCTCAACTACACCTGGATGAGACACTCACCCCTGATTTTATCCCTCATGGTGCCCCAAGAAGAGTGGTAAATGTATGCTACCACCTCTCCAATGGAAACAAACATCAAATATCCAATACTAGAGACAGAATTTCCTTCTGTTTGGGCAGAAGGCAACACTCCTGGCATGGCAATAAACCATGCCCCAATACTTGCTTATCTAAAACTAGGAGCTCAACCTATCAGAATTCATCAATATGACATTTCTCAAAAGGCACAACTTGGAATCCAAAAACATCTGAATTGACTATTTAAAGGGGGACTCTTGAAGCAATTATAGTCCCCTGGCACACTCCCCTTCTGCCTGTGAAAAAGACTGGAACAAATGACTACTGACCACTTCAAGATTTGAGAGTCATCAATGAAGCAGTGATAACTTTACATCCTATTCTTCCCAAACCATATACATAGCTAGGTCTCATACCTCTTGATGTGGAATTGTTCACTTGCCTAAATGTAAAAGATACATTCTCCTGCATATGTCTGGCACCAAAAAGCCAACCACTCTTTGCCTTTGAATGGGTTTGAAGGATTTTCTATTTGTATTGGTCATGAAAATCATTGTCTTAAAAGGAAGCAACAAGTGTGGATGATAACTTCAAGAAGAAATGCCACCTCTCCTATGAGGTAATTTCTGCTGTCAGCATGGGCCTTTAACAGCACAGGTCACACTAATTTATCCAGACCTCCCTGGCTCTATGTCAGCAAAAAATAGTTAACCATGCTTCAGACTGGGTGCAATGGGAATCCTGTGTAGGGAACAAGTTAATCTACCAGTGACCTCTGATGGCATTCGGAGAACAACACTTAGCCCACACAAAAGAAGCTCCTATTATGTGGCATGGAGGGGGCTTCATCCCTCCCACTCCACACTCGCCTCAGGGCCCAATGCATAGGGAATTGTGGAAATTGTCTGTAGCTTTAGAATCATTAATAACTTGGGGAGGACAATATGGAACCTCTAGAGGAAATTACACACTTTTACTAAAAATGCTTCTTATTATACCCAAGGTTGTCTCAAGTTACCATTTGTTCTCCTTGTAGGACCCACCATTATCAACCAAGCTAGTTCAATTGTGACATGTCCCAAATGTAGACTTTACACATGCATTAATGCCTCAGTTTCTTTCAATGACAGCACTGAGTCCATCTACATCTTAAAAGCATGATCAGGCATATGGCTCCCAGTGCATATGTCCCAATGCTGGCAGGACTCTCTCTCTTTATACGTAGTTCAGCAAGTACTCACAAAAATCTTACACTGCTTGAAACATTTTATCAGGCTACTTATTGCAGCAATTATTGGCATTATCAGTGCCACTGCTACTATGGCAGTGGTGGGAACTGCCCTTCATCAGAGAATCCATTTTGTCCAAGAGTGACATGATAATACTAGTGCACTGTGAAATTCTCAAAAACAAGTTGATAGCTTATTGCTGAGGTTGTAGATTTAAGGCAAGTTGTCCCCTGACTGGAGATCAGCTTATCAGTCTGCAATTGCAAATGAGACTTCACTGTGACTGGAACTACACACAATTCTGTATTACTCCACATCCATATAACGCTTCCCAGCATACCTGGGGCTGGGTGAGAAAATACCTAACGGGGCAGGAAAATCTCACCCTGGATGTGTAAAAATTACAGCAGCAAATTGCTCAAACTTTCAGCCACAAACTGGAATTAATTACTGGAACTGATTTGATGGATGACATTGCAGATGACTTATCAGCTCTCAACACTTTACAACATTCGAAACCTGTGGCCAGCACTCTTATTGTTTTACTAGTCATTCTAATTCTTTTTGTTTTATTATTCTATGCAGTCTGCAAAATCAGACAAAGATGAAGAAGAAAATATCAGCCTCTCTAGCTCTTGAATACTCTTAGCTCCTTGCAAGCAAATGAAAAGGAAGGAGATGCTGGGATCAATAAAGATGAAGCTTAATTTAGATATGTAAGGCCTCAGCAGGGGTTGCAACAATAACCCAGGCACCTGGAAAACAAGGGGTCTGCCCCTCACCCCTTGAGGAAAACCTTGGTGAGGAGGTTTTTGTTCCCCGATGAGGCTCAGGAAGAAGCCTAGAAGCTAGATAGTTAACTTAAACCTTTTAAATGTAAAATCACTTTGTAAACAATGATTGTTAGAATGGGTGATTTACTTCTTGTGTTTTTTCTGTGAATTACTTCCTTGTGTAATGACAATAAATGAGGAGTCAGTGACTCAAGGTAACTATTTGGGGTGAGACATCCCCAATAGTCTACCCCCTGACCCCGCTTTCTTTCTATTTTGGTCTGTTTCTTTCCTTCTTTCTCAATCACTTGCTGCTCCTCCCTTCAGCCCTGACCTTAAGAGTCAAGCCCAACAATCCATAAATGGGTAATTGATTAGATCCCAATCTCCCCCAAGATCCCTCTACACCAATTTAAACCAAGAGACTATGTATGGGTGAAAACTGTATAAAAGAACTCCTTCAACCTACCCGGAAAAGGGACCTTATCTTGTCATACTAAACCTTGCCATAGCCCTTAAAGCTACAGGACTGAATGGCTGGATCCATCATTCCCAAGTGAAGCTGCCCACCCTGAGGAAGAAGTTCAGAGTGAATGGAAGCTCACCTGAATCCTGAACATCCACTAAGAGTCAAGCTAAAGAAGCTAAAATGAACTCCCTTTTCTTACCCTTTTTATTATAATTTTGCAGATCCATGCTTCACCAACTCCTCCTGCTCTTTCTCCTTCCTCTCTATGGAGCACCCCCAACCAATTTCTCCAACTGGCTAAAACAATAGCTAGACATTTTAATCTCACTAGATGCTGGATTTGTGAGGGTCCAGGGCTGGAAAGGTGTATGCAACATCAGTCTAATAAGACCCAAGTGCTTTCCAAGAGAAAATACAGCAGTAAGTGACCTAGGAAACCAAATGTATGAAGATTGAAAAGAAGCCTAGATACCAGTCTTACTGTCACAGAAGATACTAATGGACGGGGTAATGAATGGTCCCCTGAAGGAATAATTCAGATGTATGGCCCTGCCCCTTGGGCACAAGATAGTAGCTGGGGTTACTGAACCCCCATCTATGATCTAAATTGATTAATAAAATTACAAGCAGTAGTAGAGATGAATACTAATCAAATATCCCTAGCATGAGAACTTTTGTCTGACCAGGCAACCCAAATGAGAGCTGCTATATTAAAACACCAGCTGGTCTTGGACTATCCACTTGCTGAAAAGGAGAGGCGAGTGCAAAGTGAAATTTAACAAATTGCTGTTTACATATAGATGACAATGGAGACATCATTAAAGACATCATCAAAGGAATGTGAAAAATAACCCATGTTCTAGTTCAAAAATGGGAGAATCTATTTAATTCAAACTGGTTTCTATATTTGGAGGCTATAAGACTCTGTTAGGATCCATGATGCTCTTCTTAGGAGTTGAATACTCCTTTGTCTTCTACTGCTAATGATAAGCCTAAACAGACACTCCATAGAAACTATTGCTCTTCAAGTCACAATGAAATAAATCTTGTTAGCCCGAAGATGCAAATCATACCACCATCAGATGAACAAAATTAAAATTGCTACTTATGTCCTCTTCTTCCTATTCACAGATGGTCTGAGATGCCTTAATCTACACTACAGCGCCAACCAGCAGGAATTTGTCAGAACGATCAACACCCCATTTCCCATTTTCAAGCCCATCAAAGCAAACCATCATTCAGTTTGAGGATCAAGAGGGGTTAATGAGGAGGAAATAAACCTCAGGAAATGACTACACTAAACAATGAGGAAGAAATAAGACTTCAATGAACTATCTGACCAACCCTAGCCCCAAGCTGTAAATAACTTCAGCTTATTGCAATAGATTAACAGACCTGCTTATCACACAATGAAAAACAACTAGTAATGGAAAAATTCCAGAGACCTACCTCCACCTTAGTCTAGTCTACTCCAGAAAACTCTGCCTATGAAATATATAACTCACTCATACTCAGGTGCCAGTCTTTGGAAATCACTCCAGGATACCTGCCAGGATTAAATAAAATCTTTTCAACTTTATTGAGTGCGTGAAGCCTGTTACTTTCCACTGGCCAAACCCATTTTGCTCTAACACTAAAGTGACCAGTTCTTGAATAAAAAAAACCTTTCCTCTCAATATCAACACTCTTCCTCTGAATTTGGCTACTCAGTACAGGAAAACAAACCCTTGGTGCTGTCACACATAATTACCAAAGAGGGAAATAGTTTTCTTTCTCAAGCCAAGCTGGTTACTTGATTCATTTCTTACCAGCCCCTGCTACCTGACACACACACACACACACACACACACACACACACACACACACACAGAGAGAGAGAGAGAGAGAGAAAGAGAGAGAGAGAGAGAGAGAGAGAGAGAGAGAGAGAGAGAGAGAGAGGAAAACAGAGAGGAAATAATGGGGATTACCCCAGATTGCAATGAAAAAAAAAAAAGCATACACATAACATGACCTTACCTGTGAAATCTTCAGATTTAAAAATTACTTGTTTGTGAGAAATTATAGAGTGTGCTCTGTGATCCAGGTTGACTGAGGCACAACAGAATACATACCATGGTGGGAATGGCAGAATAAAGACCTCCAAAAGGTCTCTTCTCTATGAAAGCAATGGCAAAAACAAAAAGGCAAAATTAACTTTTTTCTGAATTCTAGAAATAAACCCAACAATCCAAGGAGCATTTGATATGGAAACTGGCTAAATTCTGATAAGAGCAGAGAACTTTGTGACAGTTTACCATGTTCTAACCCCCTCTGCCTCACTCTTTAATAGCCTTGGAAACCAGCTGCTTTGCTGGGTGCAACCTAACAGCCACTGAAAGAACTAAAAGAGTTCAGCACTCTCCAAATACATATTCTCAGAAAATTCCCTCTCTGGTTTCATCTTTGGAAATCTCCATTGGTAGGACTTAGTTATTTGACCTTAGGCCTGAGGTTGCTCATTGCCAACAACCTTTTCCTCAGGAACATTTATTCTAAGTAATTAGCACTAACAGCTTAGCAACATTATTGCCTGAGGAAGTGATGACAAAAGGACAAATAAGAAGTTAACAGAAAAATGTAAAGGAAAAACTGAATCATGTGTCCCTAGAAGAATCTGAAAGGACCAAGATATTCCTGGGAACTTGGATGGCCATGTCCAAGTGTAGGGAAGAGTGTAATGCATGGCAAAGGCCATTTGAAGGCCCAGGAAAGATCTAAGCAGGCCCTAGTCTTTCTCGCCCCCTACCCACTACCTTGATCTTGAAATTCTGTGAAAGCTATGGCAAAATTCTAAACTGCCTGATGAAATACTGAAGGAGGTCCCAAATGTGCACTCAAAACTCATTGACAAAGATTAAAATGTCTAGTGGTTTCAAGCATTTAAGTAAATCTCTGTCTAATTATTAGTTGACCACTAAGCAAATCAAGCAGAAACTGCAAATCACACATGACAAAAAATTAAAACTTTACAAATAGGAAAGTGAATAAACTGACAGCAAATACAATGAACAATAGCAATAACAGGAAGCCTCAAGAGGATAGATATGACTTCCACTGCTGCCATATTTAATTTTTAAATGTTTGTTTTCAATTAAAAAACAGCACATGCAGGAAAATCCAGGTATGGTCTATACAGAGAAAAATCAGAGTCAAGCAAAAAAGAAAAAACTGAGAAAACCACAAGTTGAGCTTAATAGACAGAGAGTGCAAATAAGCTATTTTAAATATGGTCAGAGAACCAGTGAAAGCTATGTATAAAGAAGTAGAGGAAAGCATAGGAGTCATCTCTCACCAACAAAAAGAGAAATCAATAAGGAGAAATCACTACAAAGGAGTCAAAGAAAAATTAATAAATGTGAGAGGATTTAAGTCATATAAATAGTTTTCTCCACCACCAATTAAATGAAGTTAGAAATCAGTAAAAGAAAGACATTTGAGAGATTCACAAATATGTGGAAATTAAACCAAACACTTGTAAGTAATGATTCAAATGAAAAAATAAGGAAAACTAAAAAATAATCTAAGGTGCAAATGTATTGCCATGTGTATTCTCCAAATGTATGTGGATATTAAATCTGATTTTTTCCCTTATTAAAAACAAAAACAAAAATAAATCCTGCAAATTCCTCTTTCCTTGCTCTCTAGCACTTTTAAGGTCTTTTTTCCACTGAAAAATGACACTTTGAATTTCAGAACTGAGACAAAGTTGAGAAATCACTAATTTAAGCCCATCCTTTTTGGATGAGGAAACAGAAACCTACAAATCTCACCCATTGCTCAAAGTCATAATCAGTATCAGCACCATGGAGACTGTAAGAAAGGCTTCTGCTACTGGTCAATCAAGCTCTCTATAACATTTATCCCTTTCAAGAGCCCACACTTTTGCTGCCAGTAATTGTGGTAAACCTTCAGGGGACAGCACAGTCACAGCTCAGTTAACTGTGAGTGGTTAGCAGGGTTTGGCTGCAAGAAGCAGGTGGTAGGGCCCCTCTGTGAATCTGCAGCACGGAGGTAGGTGGCTGAATTCACAAGCTGGGAGGCTCTGATATGCAAGGAGCTCTGTTTGAGAGTGGATTCAAAGGTGATTTTCATTCTTCCAGTCTGTTTCTCACTGTCTTTTTGACGTATTCCTAGCAAGATTACGAGGCCTAGTCCCAGATCTTGTCAATACCACTCTAAGCACATTGGAGTCACAATGGTCTTTTTCACCATCCTGGATGTTTAGGGACTGAAGATTCTGTTTCAGTTTCTGACTGCTGCCCCTGGGCAGAAAAAACAATGCCAGAAATATGAGGTGTAGTCACTACACTGACACTCATAACCCCAAGTATCATCAGAGATGATGCAAAATGACCTTGACTGTCTCCCCTCTATACTGTGTGTTGTGTCCCTGGATCTCTTTATCTCCAACACCAGGAAGTCTCCAACTCAGTCCATTGGAGCCACAAAATCAACAAAATGACCCCCAGGACTGGCTCCATTCTTCTCAACGGTGGTCTGAAACGTGGCTCAGTCTCCTTGGTCACAAGCCATTCTCATCAGTTTGGTGACTATCCTGAGGTTTTTCCTTTAGAGAAGGCTCCTCCTTCCTACCCAGCGAAACCTATTGATTTGGTGACAAAACTATTCAGTGCTTTACATACACACACTGGCCTCATTCAATCCAAATAGAACTTGTTTCAAATCTGAGAAAGTATCTGAGGAGATAGGAAACACCGGCCTCTTATGTTCATAATGATATGCACTCTAGAAAGGTACTTCTTATCACAATTCACATCCAATCACCTGGGTCTTCCAAAGATGCAGATTCTGGTTCACGTGTGGGGGTGGGACTAGATGGTCTGTATTTCTAGCGAATTTAGCAGTGACACTGATACTGTTGATCTCAGATGACACTTTAAGAGGCAAGTCTGTAAGTATGCCTGTGGAGTATTAACACATGAAAATAAAGTTTACAATATTAAGATTTTAAATAGAACAAATAAATAATTTGTCAAAGTCTCCATTCCACTGCCCAGTCTAATTATTCTGGTTTCACCAATTAGCAGTGGTGTCTAGTTCTAGACAACGTAAAAACACATAAGTAGGTTTAGCTGAATTCTAGGAAACTTTCTCAGATTCATGGAAGGAACATCCTTTCTTCAGCCCTGTTATCCTCCCACAAGTAGGAAAATTATTGCTTCAATTTCAAAATGTCTTTCTTTTTTATCTTGTCAGGCTAGTGTAATGATCAGTTTAAATCCAGCAAGAACTACAATCAGGAAAGTTTCCCCGCTCATGAATGCTCTTTGAGAAGCCTTGTAAATTATTTTTAAAATGCAGCGGTCCTCTGATTGTTTGTATCAGAATTTCTATTCTTTTCTACATTACTAATTCCAACTGGATGTTTTGTAGTCATTCCCTCAAATTATTTGGCCACTCTATGGCCTAAATAATAGATGGTTACATGGATTGAAAGATAAATATATGGAAGAAAGAAAGTGGAGAATGAGCTAGAGTATAATGAGAAGTAATGCTGGAAGCAGAATTTAGGTCTAGAAAGCCAAAGATTTTGAATGAATGAATTAGTTGTTGGTCTTTTATAGGCAAAGAATTAGTGAGGCTTTTTGAACAGGTGAGTAATAAATGGAACTCTATCCATTTCATCTAGCTGCTTGTCAACAGGAGTCTTTGGGAAAAGTTGTCATTGTGAAGTCACCGTTAAGAGGTTGTGCTGTATCCTCAACCTGATCTGGCTTTTAAATCCAGCTTTTTCCCTTTAGTCTCTCTTCATGATTCAAGCAAGCTACTTAATGTCTCCAAGTATCAATTTACTTGACTGTAAAATATGGATACCATTGGGATGTGAATAACAGGAACGGATGAACTAATGTGCATTAAATGCTTTTTATAGTGTATCATACTCTATAAGAATTCAGTGAATTTGAACTATTAATACAAGAAAGAAATACAACAGAGAATACACACTGCTCAGGAAATCATTGCTGCCTGAATCAGGGTCACTGAGCTTCAGAACGAGGAAGAATTTTAGAGAATTTACAGGAAATCATGTATTAGCAAAACTGAATCAAATAAGACTCATATTTTGCAAAATATATTTAAAAAATGAAAGGAGAAAATGCTGCCTGTTCTATCTAGGTAAGGCTATGTGTTATTGATATCGTGACCATTACTTTCCAACATCTACATAGTTTGTATTTTTACTAAGCAGCAAACATACTGTAAGGTTTTTCTGGGCTCCGCGAGGAGAAAATTTCAATCAGACAAAAAGCAGAATAGTCAGGGCTTTATTGGACTTTGCGCACCCGGGTGAAACTCCCAAGTCCGCAAAACGTGCCTGGGGAAGTCGCGCGCCAGAACAAAGCGGGACGGGCTCTTTTAAGCAGAGGAATTTCGCGGGCTTCCCATATCGCGATTGGGGATTGGCCCTGTGAATCCAGGTGTGGGGGTCGCATCCCTTATTCTGACGTCATCCACCTTTTTTCCCGGGCTTGGCCACTGTCCCGTCTTTCTGAGCCAGCCTAACACATACCACCTAATACCTTTATTCTTTTCAATTAGCGCTTTTCAATCATTACAGATTATATACATCCCATTTACTCACTATTTAATAGCCCATTTGAGTCATTAAATCTTTAAATCCCTTTAAGATCAATTATTTAGATAATAATTTTTAGGGTAGTATAAATAATTTTCTAGGTATCTTTGTAAAGAACCATTACTATGAGTTTGGGGGTCAAGGAAAAGTTCCCTGAGGTTTTTCACAGACTGGAAGAAAGTAGGCAATACTGGTAACACATACGCATTGAGTATTTTCCTGAAGACAGATTTTTGAGAAAAAATTACAGAAATGTTTCAGATTACTAAGTCATGCTTTTTAATTACACTCCAAAATTACTTACAAAATTACTCTCAATCCAGAGTATGTCTATTTTATTGCATTCTTTCCAACTATTCTTTTGTAAAATTGTTATTAAATTATTCCTATCATTCCCAATAAGATGTTTAAAGTTATTTCTTTATGAGTTATTATTATTATTAAAGTTATTATTAAAGTTATTATTATGAGTACCGTTAGGTTCAAACATTTCCATGTATTTGTGAACAATTTTTTTTTCCCTGTGTAAGCTGCTTTTCCTGGCTTCTATATACTTACCTATTTAAATATTAATGTTTTTCTTTTCATGGGAAGAAAAAAAATAATTAGAAAAATTTATTAATTTGTTGTCAAATTCATAGAAAATTAACGGTAAATCACGGTTTGAATTTCACCTTGGTCATTTTTCCCATAACTTAGCTTTCAATATTTATATCATATGTTTTCTGGTATTCCCTTGATTTCTTTCACTGTTTCTAAGTTTAGAAAATTCTTCCCCATTAACTTATTGTTTAGCATATATTAGCCCACAAAGCAGAACACAAAATAAATATTTGGTGTCATAAGGAAGAATTAATAGTACTGAAAAACTGAGAATGAGTGAACTGACAAATTGTTTGAAAGATTATGTAAAATAAATATGCATCTATTAAACAGTGGTGTTAGAGGCTAGTTATGGCCATGACCCACAGTAAAGTAATGGTAATGTGGGACTAAACAGAAGAGCACAGCAACTTCCCACTTGTCAGTTATTTTTCAGAATAGCCTAATATAAAGCCATCTTGGGGAACCTTAACAGCCAATTAGCAACGCTGCTAAAAATGCTTTCGGTTTAAGAACTTCCCCTAAAAATCTACAAGTCTTATGCAGATTAAACCTATATGAAGCACCTGCCCAGGGAACCTATCTTGCGACCACTCCATTCTCACTTCCCATAACTCTAAACATTAAATAAATCCTATGCCCTGGACAATAGTATGTTTCTCATTAGGAGGAACTTACTGTGCTATGCATAAATTTTTTCTTTTCAAAGTGTCAGCATTTGAGTCCTTCATTTCATCAGAAGTGAGGGTCTCAAGGACTCTTCCCAATGACAATACAATAAAATTGATGATTCACATTGCTTAAAGTTAGCATAAGACTGTTTGCACTTAGAGCAAAATGCATTGGATTATTGTGGTTTTGTGATACAAATTTCAAGGAGAAAAAGGTCATGTTCAGTCTTCACACTATGTAGAGATGCTTCAGGAGCAAGTCTGAAAACCTCCAACCTAAACATCATCAATACAATGTGAGGAATAATTCTGTTCTCCCCCATCAGTTGAGATCTTTCATTTTATTCAAATGCTTCATTATTTAAATCCATTTCTTAATTTTTCACTACCTTTGTGATTAGAGACAACATAGGTTAAATGAGAGTCCTTGAGAACAAAGAAGCAGAACAACAGATGTACAAGTCAGCAAGAGATAAGCTAGATAGGGGTATACTAAAAATAAGCTAGAACCACCCAAACCACAGCATGCTAAAGATAAACTATGAGAAAAGACATTTTCTTGTTGACCCATACCAACATGTGTATCACAGCTTTATAAGATCCTGCCTCTGCTTAGCAAAAATGCAGCTTTACTGCTCACAGAGTAATCCTAGGAGTGTGTGTGTGTGTGTGTGTGTGTGTGTGTGTGTGTGTGTGTGCATTTTCCTAAAAAACTTGCCATGTACCATTATGGAGCTCCTCTGTTGAATTCTTTCTTATAATGACACTATGCCATGGGACATATCAACACCTTACTCCTACTTGCAACATTTTGGTGGTCCTGTACAGGGAGACTACATCTGATCAGTAGCACTGGTGAGTGCAATTTATCTTTTTTCTGTTTCTGGGTAGTGGGATTTGGTAACTACTGCTGGCTGAGAACTTTTCTTATGACTCTCTTACAGGCTGTGAGGTCCTGAATGGGGTGGCTTCCTTTTGGATTCTGACAATGCTGTCAGGACTTCCTAAATGCTCCAGAGCCAGTAAGAGTAACTGACCAGCATGCTGCTCCCAAGAGCATTATGCTCCTTCCAATCCATCTATTTAGGGGTGGAACCACCATTCACCAGCTATGGTGAACAATATTAGGCTTTCAATTCATTCTCTCCCTCACCATTTCCCTCTCTCTCTCTTAAGAGACTGATCTCAAAAAGTATGCTTTCTTGGAGACATTAGTGAAACTCATTTAGGGATATGGGACTCTGTCTAGGGCACCTCCCTGATGGGTACCCAAAACCCAGTGAAAGTCCTTGTGTCACCCCAGGGCTTAGGGATGTCTAAGAAGAACACTGTTCACCTCACTGACATGCTTTACTCATTTTTCAATTCAAACTATTTTCCTCCCAGGAAATACCCTTTCAGTCATTTGGGAAATATGTCATGAGTTTGAAGGGGTTCTGGGCAGGCAGTTTCTCAGACAACCACAAAACCACGCAAAAAGAATTCTAGACACCCTCAGCCAGAATGGTGTCAACAGAAAAAATGATAGCCAGTTTTGCCCCCTCTCTCTCTGAAGTCCCCTATATGCATGCATTCATGGCCCTTAGCCCGGATTCAGAGTTATGGCAGTATTGCCACGTGTCTAATAAATTCCGTGTGGAAAGATCTGAGGTCACATTAGATGATTCAGTCCTCTGTAAGTCACCCCAGGCCCATTGATGAACCCAAACACAGAACTTCCATTAGACCCTCCTGCCACTTTTGCTAAACTTCAGTGGCAAGGGAAACGCATACTAATGGGATACATCAAACTAAAAAGCTTCTTCACAGTGAAAGAAATTATCACCAAAATTAAAATACATCCTCCTGACTGAGACATGATATTTGCATATCATGCATTTCACAAAGGCTTAACTCAGCAGGAAGAACAAATGAAAATTGGGCTGAAGATACTTCTCCAAAGAAGGCCTAGAGATGGCTAACAGACACATGAAAGATGTTCTTCCTTATTTGTTATTAGGGAAATGCAAATCAAAACAATGAATTATCACACCTGTGAGAAAGACTATTTTCCAAAAGACTGGAAGCAACAAATGTTGGCAAGGATGTGGACAAATGGGAACACTTTACCATTATTGGTGGAACTGTAAGTTGGTGCAACCTTTATGAAAAGCAATAGGGAGGTTCCTAAAATAAAATGGATATGGAAATTCAATATGATGTAGTCATCCCACTTCTGGGTATTTACCCAAAAAAAAAAAAAAAAAAAAAACCCAAGAAACACTAATTTGCAGAGATATATGCACCTTTATGTTAATTGCAGCATTATTTACTATAGCCAAGAACTGGAAACTACCTAAATGCCAAAGATCACTTGAAAGAATAAAGAAGATAAACACAGTGGTTCCTATGTATAGATAGATAGACAGATAGATATGTGTGTGTGTGTTATATAAGCCTTATATACATATATATGTTGTATTCCATGGGATAGTATATAGCCCAAAAAAGATGAAATCCTGACATTTGTAACAAAATGGAATGAACTAGAGGAGAATATGCTAAGTGAAATAAGTCAGACAAAGACAAATACTAGATAATCTCACTCATATGTGGAATATAAAGAAACAAAGCAAATAAATAGACAAAACAGGCCTCAGACAATAGACTGATAATGAAACTGAGGTCTTCAGAGAGGATAGGGACATATGGCAGGATCAAGTGGTGCTGGGGGTCGAAGGGCCAACAGTGAAGGACTTTTGGCAATTTGGTGGTGGGTGTGTTGTCTTGACATACATTTGCTTTATGTTGAAGATACCCCTATGGGCTTATATTATTTTGCAAATCAAAGTTGCCTCAATAAATATTTCTTAAATAAATTAAGTTCAAAGTATGCCTCAAATTAGAAGTTATGTGTATTACCAGGAAGCAAACATCATTAAAAAAGTGGGATTCAGAATTTCATATATCCCAGCACACTATTTAGAGACAGCTAATAAAATTAGAAAAGTTAGATATATTCCACATTTTTAACAATATTGAAATCAGGGAGATGCCATTATTTACTCTGCTAAGAAATGGAGGAATTAAGTGTCTCCTCTTGCCCTCCTCCAACTCTTGTCAATTGGCCAGGGAGTTAATCAGCCAAATCAAGTCTCCGAATTAAGCTCTCATGGACAAAAACTCTTTCTAGTGTTAACATTTCAACACAAAGATTCAAATAGAAGAGAAATTAACTTAACTAAATAAATATGTCAGATGTGCACTATTGCACATCTTGTCCCAATCTTGTAAATCCTCTGATTGACAGTGCCATGTATCAAAACATGAATATTTCTTTTGTAGAAATGATTAAAATATACAGTTAATGGTAAGAAAAGACAGAAAGTAATCCATTTATTAATATAATTCCAACAATAGGAAAGAGCTTTGTCTGTAGCTTGTGATGAGACTCTGACATGCACTCTGAAATCTTTTTCTCTGAAAGAACAGATTGTCTGAGATTATGGATATTTGGCTTATTATTGCAAAGCATTGACATAAAGAGTAGAAATTCTCAGGAAACATTAGGATACAGATTGAGATAATGTCAAGAAATATATAAGCCTCCCAGTTGTTTTTATATCCTAATGACACAGAGATTAGCTGCTCCTCAAATACAACTATTGACTAATAATCTGTAATAGAATTTCCCCTCCTATTGCCTTGGTCACTTTCAACTCAGATCCTAGATAAACTTTTTCCAGATTCTCTTGTCTAGAGCTTAAATCATCATATGGATATCCTGTTTTAATTACGTCTTTTATTCTTTTGAATTCTCTTTCCAAATCCTTTCTCATTCACTAAAATTTTCTGGATCTTTTTGATCTATTCCTGTAGGTATAAATATAAGCAAAACTAATTTCAATGCCTCTAAGTGGTAGAGTACATATAGGAAACAACCATGTACCTGTTCCCTCAAAAGGGTTAAGCGAAAGCTAACATGTGCCTATATTTAGGGAATTGCTGAATCACAAGTACTAGATAACCAGTAGGACTACAGACAAGAATAGAATTCACCACCATAGATTAGAAAATGATGACCTCTGAACCTTCTCAATGCAGACATATGTGCTGGATGAACTAAAAGACCTACAGGAACTAACTAGAACCAGAAATTAGCAAACATGGGGGCAAAGATGAAATAAGGTTAAAGGAAAGAATATATTAAATCCCCATCCCTCTATATTAGGACAGCTCTGATCCAAACCAAATTAAGACACGTTCCTGGACCATTCCACTCCTTTTTCAGAATTCTGCAGCCATGAGAGCCTACTCCTCTTACATCCCCATTCTGTATAAAGCCATATAACCATTCACCTATGTGCCCAGGATGGGGAAGAACTTTGGAACATCAACTCCGTTTCCCACTCCTTGGCCTAAGAATAAATATCTTTCTGTTCGTTCCTACTTGTAATCCTTAATCTTTGTTAACTGGTGGTAAAAAATAATCACTTAGAGAATGTTGATATTATCCATGAGAAATGATCTCTCATGGTTGGCTTTGTTGTCAGAAGAAGAAGTCCCTTACCTGTGATTTGAACAAATAGATCTCCTTACAATAAAGAAATTTAGTCCAATCACTCAAACATATGGCACAACTTCAATATCTCAAACTGATTATGAAAAATAATACTTCTAATATACAGAAATGTGTCCATTATCTACTGCATGTAGATTTATATATATATATTTAATGCATTCGATTAATTTTTATTTTAAAACTTTTAAATTCTTTCTGGAATATGATTCCTAGGTGTTTTATTGTATTTCCTAGGTGAATTTTTATTGCATTTTTGACACTTTTAGTTTAATATTTGTCTTTCTTAAATATAGCATCCATAATTTAAAGCAGGAATCTGAATTCTACACACTGGAGGCACACTGCTCCAGCCATTTACTTACCCCTAGTATTTCTTAGACAATCCCTAAACTATTCATTTTTTTCATTAAATCTTGTCTGCTATCAAACACATTGGCATGAAAGAAAGATTCTGGTTCAAATGGCAACAGAAGTGGCTCCAGCATTCACATCCTCCCATGACACACAAGTCTATCGTTACATACGAAACAATTTTCCCCTAAAGAAATACACAGACAAGCTGAATGACTTGCACACATCAAGCAAATGAACTAAAAGTCCACATCAAAATTTTTAGGAGAGTCAGTGACACAATCTCGCCATAAACCACACTCAGCATGGCAACATAGAATCAGGGAGAATTCACAACTCTCAGCTTGTCCCTGAGATGGAAAGGGGTTTCCACCCAACAGATAGTTTTTTTATTTTGGAAACTAAGGCCCTTCTCAGATGTATGATGTACGCACATCTCCTCTCACTCAGCAGGATAACTTTTTGCTTCTTTTGTGGTGCAGTAGCTTTTTAGCTTGGTGTAGCTTCATTTGTTTATTTGGGATTTTATTTCCTTTGATATTGAAATTGAGTTTCCAAAGACATCTCTTGAGTAAATGTCAGTGTTTTGCCTCTGTTTTTCTATGTATTTTATGGGTTTAGATCTTACATACATCTTTAATCCATTTTGAATTAATTTTTTTGGTATAATGTTGGTGATTCAGCTTCAAACTTTTTACATGGCTACTTTTCCCTACACTCTATATTAAAAACACTATCCTTGTCCCAGTATATGCTCTTGAATCCTTCCTTGTAAGTTAGATGGACACAAACGTGTGTGCTAATTTCTGCGCTCTCAATTCTGTTCCATTAACTAGTGTGCCTCATTTTATCCCAGCATTACGTTGATTTGATTATTACTGCTTATCTCATGATTGTTTTTGGATTTCACATCTTTTGTAGTTTCAATTAAATTTCTTTTTTTTTCTATTTCTGTGAAGAATTTGTTTTGACTTTTAAGGGGATTGCATTAAATCTTGTATTACTTTAGGTAATAAGGCAATTTTAACAATGTTAATGCTTCCAATCCAAAAGCATGGAATACCTGTCCATTTCTTTTTGTCTCCTTCTATTTGTTTTAACAATGTCCAACAGTTTCTGTAGTATGGATATTTTAAATACTTGTTTACATTTATTCCAAGTATCTCATTCTTTTTGATGAAATTTGAAATGATATTTTTTTCTGAGATTTAATTCTACTGGCTCATTATTTGCATATAGCAATGCAACAGATTTTTGAAGATTGACTGTTCAGTCTCCACTTTACTGTGTTCTTGTATTGTTTCTAGCAGATTTTTATTGGAGTCTTTGAGAGTCTTTCTATATGTTATTTTGTCACCTACAAATAAGGACAGTTTTACTTCTTCCTTTACAATTTAGATATATTTTATGTCCCCTACTTGTTTAGTAGCACTGGCTAGAATGCCCAACATTATATTAAATAAAAACGGAGAACTGACCTCCTTGCCTTGTTCCTGCTTTCAGGTTTCCCCATTGAATATAATGTTGACTGCGCATTTGTCATACATAGTCTTCATTATACTGATATGATTCAGTCTATACCCATTTTGGATGATTTTTCACATAAAATGGTGTTATCAAATGCTTTTTCTGCATCTATTATAAAATTTTTTCTTTCCTTCTGCTGACTGATGTAATGTATCACATTTATTGATTTGTGAATGATGACCCATCCTTGTATGCTTGGAATTAATTCTAGTATTTGATTGCTGCATATGATTCTTTTAGTAGGTTGTTGGTTTACTAATATTTTGTTGAGGATTCTTGATTAATTTTCACTGGAGATAGTTGTTGGTAATTTTTTGTGTGACGTCCTTGTTTGGTTTTATAGTCAGAATAACACTGTCTCCTTAAAGGTATCTGGAAATTTGACTTGTTCAGTATTTTGGAAATTTTTGAGAAGGTGTAGCAATATCAATTCTTTGAAAGGTTGGTAGAATTCACTAGTAAAACCATCAGGTCCAGGGCTATTGTTTACTGGGGGTTTTGATTACCGTTTCAGTGTATGTGTTTGTACTCAGTCCGCACATTTTCTGTTTCTTTGGGATTTAGTAATAGACTTGCATGTTTCTAAGAATTTTTTCATTACTTCTAATCTAGTTTGTTGCCATAAAGGTGTTTAAGTATTATATATTTATAATCATAGAAAGAATGAAATACAAAATGAATCAGGAAGCCTAAGTATGGACAAATGCTGCTGTGCAAGTCTCCCCACGTCAGTGACTGTGGCTGCAGACCCAGCTGCAGTTTGGGTGCAGCCTGCAGGCCTCTGGGGAGCACTGAGCCCCCACTGCACAGAGGTAGGTGGCTGAGTCCTCCAGCTGGGAGGCTGCGATGTGCAGGCTGCTATAACGTTCCTTAGCATTCATTGTGGCATTTAACCTTCCATTCTGTTTCATCCCTGAAGCAATGAAAAGTGGACTGACGAGGCTGCCCCCAGGATTCTGTTGGTACCATTGTAGAGTTTACTGTGGTTGAAAAATTGCACCACGGAGTAGAGCTGGATCCCTCCTGGAGACTCAGGGCTGCTGGACTCTGCTCCACCTGCACCCCTTTCACCCCTGCTTGGAAAGAGAAAATAAACGTATGATCTCACTGGCGAGTCACTGATGCAGTATCTAATCCTGCAAATGACCCAAAGAATCACCCATGACTTTGGAGGACCCTGCAGAGCTGTGTCAGCTCTCCTCCTCTCCCCCAGTGTCAAATGTGGAACATTCCAGTGCCCTATCTGGGACAGACCCCAACTCACTGCAAACTTGGGCCCACAGAAGCCCAAGCAGGAGTTCCAGTCATTTCATGACTTCTTGGTCAACTGTTGGGGAACTTCACTCCTGCTCTGGAGGGTGTCAGGTCTTGGGGTCAGGCAAATATTTTCCTTACAGTCAATATGTTCCACCAGAACCCACATGCACCAATGGCATTCACCCCTGAGCGTTGTCATTTCACTTAACAGGAGACACCACAAATGATGGCCCAGCCCGGTGGGGGTGTGATGTCTATCAGGTGATAAATGTGTTGGAGATGATGGAAACCAGGCTCATGAAGATAGAAGAAACAAAAAAGAGAAATATCTAAATGTTCCCCAAATATGCTAACTGCTCAGGTAGGAAAGATTTAAATTTGGGGTGGATGACAAGAAAATTCAGAGGATATTTCAGAGGTAAATAAAAGCCTCATTTGGGTCAACAGATCTTAAAAGAATCATAATTTCAGTGACACTTCTTTCTAAACAAGAGTTAACATATAATTGGACTGAGAATTTGAGAAATTTACTTATGGGATGTCTAACAAAGGAATGCTGCTCATAGCACATATTATTTTGTTTATGACCTATGCCAGAAAAGAAATACAAATTTAAAAGATCAAAATAGTCTTGTAAATCCAGAAAACATATTTATATTCATCATGAACATAGACAATGTCTACAATAAGAATGAGATTTCCAGAAAAAAATGGTACGTGTATAGCATGTCCACTTTGATCTTATTCCCATCTCGTCTTTTCTCCTACCCAACCCTTTCCCTTCCATCCCATAGAGACTCACTGGCCTCAGCCTGCTGTTTAAACAGAGGTGGGGGAACATTTGTGATTCAGACAAAATAGTTCTCCTTTACCTCTCACTGGCTATTCTTATACCTCCCCTTTTTCACTCTCTCTACTTTTTGCTCCCTATTTCCTTCAATTATTTCTCTTTTTCCTCACATGAGATAGATGAGGGAAAATTTCATCAGGAGATATTAGAGTTAGGGTTGATCTAAACAAATTTTAGTTATAAAAATCAGAGCAAAAACAACATAAATAGATAGTAATAGATGTTTTCTGTAAGAACCTCCAGTCCCACTAGGCTCCTAATAAGTGAGTTGCTTCCACTCTCAACTCCACTCCAGTAATCACCCCTGTCATTTTATAGTAGCCCAGGCCTTCTCAACCTCAACCAATGATGGATGTATGGAGAAATGAGCTCCATATTTTTGAGATTCTATTAAAAGAATAAATGACAGGAACATTAAGTAAATATTTTCCCTGTATGCTCAGTGACTTTATTTAATTACATTTTCTTCAATTCCTTCCTCTAACTGTTGTTAACTTTAATCTTCTCATTCTGTTTTTCAAATAAACAGACACAGACATCTAGGACATTAAAAGACTCCTCAATTATAGTGAAACCTGAAGTGCTCCCTAGTGAATGAAAACCAGCAACATGGACTGTCATGGTACTTTACAATGACTGGTCACTGGTCATATGACAACACCACACAAAAACAGCAATTCTCTGAGTGACTTCCTGTCTTCAGATATTGTATATTTATGATTTTCTAATAAATTGTCCTTTCCTCATGAATCCATGAATCTCACAAATCTTTAAAGATTGAGTAAAAACCATGTCTGCACAAGAGCTAGTTTAGTCTCTCCTGCCCTACTTGTATAGTTAGAACATAAGATCTTACTGAAAATACCCACAAATTGACCCTCTGAGTCACTGAAAGTCTCACATTCACCAGAAGTTTGTGTTCAGCTCCCCCTGCAGTATCAGACACCCTGTCACCCAGCACACAGAAGTATCTGGCTGAGTCGCTCAACTGTGCTGAACATTTCTTCAGATGGAAGGAAGTTTCTCTCTTCTTAAATTCAGCCTCAAAATCTTTGATGCCTTTAACCAGGGGGGTTCCTGACAAGTCCTTGAGGAGAAGCTGGAGTCCTTGGTTGGGGTACTGGATGTACCAGTAGAGAGAAGGAGTTGCACCATACGAATAGTTGCACGTTAGCTCCAGAGGGAATCCTTCAGAGACTGTGATGAGGACATCAGGCTGGGTCACTGACTGGGCTTGGGTGCCTCCTGAAACAACAATGCTGTGTCAATGAGACCAGAACAAACTCACCTGTGATAGAGAAAGAGTCTTTATTCAAAGACCATAGCAAAACCATGTATCTAGGGAATCAGAGAATGGAACAGATTTTACTCACTCAGAGAAAAGAGCATTATAAGCATGAGTACAGGAACCAGGCTGATAGCTGAGCAGTGAAGAAGTTGTGGGGTCCTTTGTGAAGATCTTACCTAAACAGGAAGGACTGAGACTGGGGAAACAGCAGTCTAGAAACAAGTTAGAATGGGTATGGTTGGCGCGCTAGAATCTTGATCAAGCATGTTCAGAGATTTTTAGAAAAGTCTCTTCCGTGACAAACTGGGAGTTTTCCAATATTTTAAGTTATTCTCATACGTCATTGACTTCATACAGCAACTGGACACTTCAGTTATCTTCAAGAACGTAAAGGAATGAAATAATTCTTTATCTAGTTTGTTCTCTATTCTAGTTTGTGCAACATAGCCCTCTGGAGGTCAAATATAGAAGTGAACCAAACATAAATAATGTTGGCTAACATTTTAGCATCATTAGTGAGGGACTCAGAAAGGAAAAGGCAGAGCAAACCTGTAACATGAAAAAAGCTTCTCAATTGCATTTGAAAGAATTAGTAGTCATAACCCCCACAGGTGCCCAATTTCTATTGTCCTTATGATTTCAGGGGTATGATATGGCTTTTGGTTCCTTTGACATTTCCTCCTTTCCTAATTAGTATGTGTCCTGCCTCCCAGGTATGAAGACAAGGAGAAGACAAGGAGAGAAGAACTAAGATATAACACAGAAAAACTGAATAAGTCAGTACAATAGTTCTGTATTCTTTTCTATAATAGATTGCATAGAAAACATCCAAGCAATCCTTAGGGTGGAAAATTACGTAGATTGTTTCAAGTTCAGTTTTCATTATGGAGATATTCACATTTCAAAATTGAGCATCATGACAGTTAACATGCAAAAAGAAGTCAATTGTTGCTAAAAGAAGAAACAAAGAAAAGTGTCAGTCAATTCAGAAAAGTTAGTCAGAACAAGTAATCAGTTACATGAAATATTACTCAGTCTTTTGCAACAACATGAATGTACCTTGAAGATACTATGTTAAGTGAAATAAGTCAAACAGAGAAATACAAATGATGTATATTTTCACTTTTGGGTGGATTCTTAAAAAGTCAAAATCAAATTGTGAGCATAATGGAGAAAGGTGTTGGTCAAAGGGTAGAAAAAAAGTTATAAGATGAAAAGCCTTGGGGATATAATGTAAATGATTATAATAAACAATACTGTATTGTACTTGACAGTTTTTAAAAGAGCAGATTTTAAGCTGTCTCCACCAAGAAAAGGGAATTATGAGAAAAAATGGAAGTGTTAATTAACTTTTGCATAGTCATTTCACAATATATTTGTGTATTGAATCATCAAATTGTATACGTTAAACTTACATACGGTATAGTTCAATAGTATCTCAATAAAACTGGGACATATTGTGGTTACCAAAAGGTGTTGAGATACAGGGGCAATTTTAGTCCATTTTATTTATCAGTGTTTTCTAGATTTTCTACAATAACTATCACAATCTACCATTACATTGGCAATTCTTAATGAATCACACTTACTGATATTCACAAAATTGTATACAACTCTCATTAAATTGGGCCAGTTCTCTGGTTCACATACCCAATAGAATGCAGAAATAATTATGTTGTGCCAGTCCTGAGCTTAATTTTAAGAAAACATCTTTCCTTTTGCATTCTTGGGAGCCACTCTAAAATAAATTCACCTACCTGGAGACAACATGTGTAGAAACCATGTGACAAGATCTACCATACAGTCTATATTTTTAAAAACCCACACATGTGAATGTATATGCATGTGCAAGTATGATAATGCATCTGAGAAAGCTGAAGCTTATGTCTGGAATACACTCAGTGCATGATGAGGTCTAAGCCACAGTCCTACTCCTATGATTAACTGACAAATATTTCTGTTTCTAATCACTATGTTAGAAGACCTATTAATAAATAAGAAGTCAGTGTGCCTTGATAAACCATTGACTGCTTGAAACCCAGACCAAAACCCATCCTGGTCTCTGTAATGAAAGCTCTAAACATTTTGTAATCATTCATCCATACAATCTTCAACCTGGAGACAAAGTTACTCATCCATTCTCAGTTCAGAGTCACCAATAATTTCACGAGCCATGGTTTATCTACTTGAACAATGAAATCCCTGCCATGGGGGTCATTTGGTAAAAAAAAAAAAAAAAAAAAAAAAAAAGTCATGTTATTCTTTCTACAGAGAAACAACTGACCAATTTGTTGATACTTTGGTCAGAGAAAACAAGACCAAGGTTTTATATACGAAAACAGTTGTTTTGTTTAGGTCTTCAGATAATGAAGAGTCTGAATGCACAGAATTTTATGCCACCCTCCAAGTTGGCATTCCAAGTTTAATAACTTCAATAAATAGATATGATAACTCAGCAGACTGATATATTGAGAGCATACATCTTACAATTGCTGATTAAGTGCAGGACTTTTGGTGAGTTATTATTTTAACTCATAATAACCCTCAAACACAGTATTGTGATACCCAAACCACAGAAAAGGTATTGAAGATAAGATATTATACCTATTTGATCAAGAGTTAACTCTTGAAAGTAACAGATTTCAGATTCGACATTAAGAATGATTTCTTGGATTTGAAAATAGAGAATTCTTTTCTACTCTGTTTTGTTACCACAGGTTATATAGCAAAGATGAAACACAACTAGAATTAGAACATATTGCTTCTCACCTAAGTGCTCTTTTTACTATCCCTCAGTGACTATTCTTCCAAAGTGCTCAGCATGAAAATTCTTGTTTATAAAAACTAGGACTTAAAATCAAAGCTTGTTGTGTTATTTTCTCCTAGTCAGTTATTCTTGAATGAACCTAAACCATACTCCTTCTTCCCTCCATTCCAGGACAGGATTCTTTTCCTCTAAATAAAACCAAGCATTGTCCAGTTGACAAATCATGAAAGAGAGTTAGTTGAAGTACCAATGAGGATAGAAAACATTTTAAAGACATACGCAGGGCAAAATTCCACCTGTAATTTCCTTTCATGGATTAATTATCTGCAGTATACTTATGTCTTTCTTAGATAATCACTCACAACCTCTCAGATATGAGTATTTATATTCATAAAACATTGCAGAGATTCCTCTCTACTTCATGCTCTTAACTCTCATGCCACAGGTATGGTTGGACCCTTAGCTGTTGGTTTAAGCAAAGGCTCTGGGGACTGGGGAATCACTGTGATGGCACCACACAGATGTAGGTGCCTGAATCTCCAGGCTTCACATCCGTGAGGAGGAGAGCAATGGATGTGTTCAAATACTGTGAATCTTCTTTCCTCATTTTTTCCACTTGAGATTAAGGAAATCAGAAGCTGTACACTTTTTCCAGAGATTATCTGTACTATGTGAAGTAATAGAAATATAGCTCTCTAAAATACTGCTAGAGAATAAGTGATTGTGTTCTGAACATTCAGTAACCCATGACTCTGCTCCATCATCAACAGGCTCTTATTCTTGTGAAAGACATCAGTCAAAAGTTTATATCCCAACACTCTGACTTACTCTATAGTCAATTGTCTTTTCATAATACTAACTCTCCACCAAACCCTAAGATGAAATTGATGGAAACACTCGCATCCCTAGTAGGAGGTTAGACAATTGATCTAACACTCTCCATCACAACAGAAAATTTCACCAAATATTGCTTTCTCTGCTACCAAATTAGAGACAACACCTTATCAATAATAATAGTAATAATTTCCTCACAGTCCTGATTAAATCAAGGAGCATTAGTAAGAGTCCCAAAGACTTAGTCATTAATGTTATCTCCCTTGGACCTCCAAGGGACTGAACTCCAAAAAGTAATAATGACCAAACTCTCTATATTTCTACTTCAGATATTGCGAACAATGATCTATCATGTCAATCAGGAACAAAACTATTCCCATCTCTTCCGCAACTATCATCATTATTCTACTTGCCACACCATGCACAACTGGGGAGGGGGAAAGAAAGAAAAAAGTACAACAGGCAGAGTTGGAAGCCATCTTGTAGATGCTTGAAAATAGTCAAAGAAATGTTCTCATTTTGTGTAATAATAAATAAAGTCTGATGCTTGGGTCAAATTTTTCAAAAGCTGACAAGTGTGTTGTCCACATCACAGTGGGCAGAGGGCATCTAAGTGTGTGTGTGAGTGTGTGTACATGAACTGAGGAGCAGCAGCAAGCTAAGTAACAATAGTATAAATATGATAGACTGGATCGTTTGGAATAGTTAAGCAGCTCAGAGATAATGGTGAGACAAAGACATTGCATTCATGCTGTTTTGTGCTTTTCAAATTTTCCACTATGTAAATAGAAAAATTATTTAAAAGGCAGGGCGGGAGGGGGTGACAAGTGGTGCGGGATCCCACTGGACCATGACGAAGAACACTTGGTGATGTGGAGGAGGACACGGTGTGTTGACTTACATTTTAGGAATGGGGAAATTGCACATATAGGAATCTACACATATGAGTTTATTTTAATATGTAAAATCACTGTTACTGCAGTACAAATAATGAAGGAAAAATAAGACAAAAAATTTTAAACAGCAAAGGAATACTTAGATTTTTCTAACACCATCTGAAAATAAACATTTTAGAA
>RJWH01007461.1:0-40075 GCA_004363575.1 Solenodon paradoxus | reverse complement strand
AAAATTCTCACGGTGTCTTTCATAAAGTAAGCATTAAAATTAATGGTGGCCAAACTTCTAAGCGACTCAGTTTTTACAACAAACAATAAATATTTCAAAATTTTAATGGGATAGAATGAACTGTATACTGGCATATTTGAGAATTTTTAATAAACACTATCAATAATTTTTCTGGCATTACTAGAAAATCAGCTATAGTTTCCCATGGCATTAACTTCATTCAATAAAGAGTCCATCCATCATTTTGATAGCATTGTAATGCTATGATACCTGGCAAGAAGATTGTACACATGACAATCATCTCGTGCTCTGTGTTAGAAGTCACCACGATTGTTGTCAACAGAGAGTGTATTTCATTGGAATCTGTTCAAACAGTCCTAAACTGGTAGACAGAGATTATGAAGGTTTTAATGGCTTTGAGGCCACAGAATTGGAATTATGGGTCTGTCATAATGGGCACACCGTTTTCTGATTACCTAAAAGTTCCTGGGCAGATGCTGACATTCACACTCAGGATCTTACCTTGAACAGCAAAGCAAACTCACTACCCCTGACACCATGAGCTACTACGGAGACCTGGACTATGGCTATGGCTGCGGATGCAGCAGCTTCCGCCCACTGGGCTATGGCTGGGGCTCTGGCTTTGGAGGCTATGGCTGTGGCTGCTATCTCCCGTCCCGCTACAGAGGATACGGATTCTCCCGCTTCTACTGAAATGGCATGAAGACTGGAGCTTTGGACTTCAGAATCCTAATCATACCCTACTGTTTGTTTGTTTGTTTTTGTCTTGCTTTGTTTTGTTTGCTGTTTTTTGTTTTGTTTTGTTTTCAAGTCTTTCTTTTGGCATCAAAATTGAAATGCTGCTGTTACAATCTGACTTTGTGGAAAGAAAAGGGTCAGAACTCACACTGCAATCCTGAAATTGATCAAAAACAGCAATTCATTCCATGAAGTGATTCGGGATTTTACAGATTGGCTCGCCTGTGGCATCTCTGTGGATAATTTTCGATAAAGTTATTTTCCTTAAATGACAAAGTGATGTCTTCTAATGAATCACAAATTAACTTTTACTATTTTAAGCTTACCACATGGAATGATTATTTTGCTTTAGAAGCTATTCCTTTATTTTCAGTGACCTTCCTGTATATTTTTATTATATGTGGGATCTTTTCTTTTATCATTACTTTTCAAGGGAAGTGTTTCTCTGGTTTCTTAATCTTTCTAACTCCTACTACAAATATTATCCTATAGAAACAATTTTTTTTCCTAATGATACTTGGAAGGCTGACACTTCTTTGTGGATCCTATTAGAAAGTTGCTTGTTGATTTACCAAAGCAAGTTGTGGGAATGGAGGGGGACGGTATCGATGGAAGATGAAGTAACTCAGAGTTCACCAAAAATGGAGAAAACGGATTTGAAACAGATTGCCCAAGTCCATTGTAACACGCGACTATGTTTTGTTTGTTTCTCTCCTGTAAATCTTTCTCATAAATGCTCATGAGAAGAACAATGTGAGTGACAGTCTGTTTCCTTAACGATTTTTGTATAGTTAGTTGAAGAGTAATTGAACTAAACAAAAGACAAAAATTTGTTAAGCAGCTCTGAACCTGCAGAGAAGTACACCTAGCACATAGTATGCATGAGCTCCATAGACATTTGTTGAATTAACAGAACTATTTAATAAGAAAAAGGGACAGTAATTAAAATCCCTGACCTATAATGTGTGAGATCATTTGTGAGGTGATATGTATGTATATATATAGATATATATATACACACACATATATATTTGCAGTATATTCTTAAGTATAGGAATTAAATGATAAGGATTTTAAGTCTTCAAACAACTAAAAGTAGTAGTAGTTAGAAGCAAGAGTGGGGAAAATTTTGATTTGGAGACAAAGATACGGGGATTGTATTGACTACTGAGTAACTCTATGATGAGGCAAGTGTCTTCATTTCATCGATACATTTTTTTCTGTTAAACCTAATGATAATATTTACTTTTAAGAACTGTTATAAATCAACCTGCCCTCCCACCACACATTCAACTACATATTTTTTATCGTGGTACCTAAGAGAGTAGGTAATTTTATTCATTTTCTAGGGATGCTGTAAAACACTGCCACTAATTGGACGGTTTAAAGAAGACAAAGCATTGTTTCGTAGTCTGGAAATCCAAATCAGGTGTCACATTGACTGGTAGGGGGTTCAGGTTAGGGTGTCAGTGTGCTCTGCGGAGTATAATTCACCCGTAGAAGTAATCCACATTTTGTGTTAAATACTACATACTTAGATTCTACAACCAATAGATGACATAATAGAAACTGTTTATTCCACATAAGACTTTTGATTTTGGTCTCAATATTCTTTTCACAATTCTAAACCTGTCTTCTGTAATTTAAAAGAGATCTGAAAAGAAAAAAGGATGACTTTGATTTAAAAAGGATTGTGTTTAAGTTGACAGAGGGTCATTTTTAACTGCCCATTAGAGAGCTTGTGGTTTTAACTTACATCCTCTAATACTTCCAAATAGCCTCATACACAAGCAGAGGTATTAGCCCCTGGTAGTTTATAACTGATTTCAGAGAACTGGTTTATGATTTTAGTTTCGCTAGCAGTTCCAATTAACCATTTAAACAAAATTCTTTCTCCAAGGTTTCATTGCCAAAGAGATGTTGACTTCTATAGTTTATGAATGCTTTCTTTCACATCTGTCGCATCTTTTAGACAAAATGAGTCATCTCAAAATCTGCTTTAGGCTTTCTCCAGGTGACCATTCACAGAAATAATAAAATATTATATCCCATCATAATTACACTTTCTTCATTTCAAAAAAAAAATTCTCAATTTTTCCATTGACGTTTCAACAAGAAACAATAAGAAAAAGCCATGACTTGGGTCTTTAAAGAGGAAATTTTACCGCACCCAAATATAAATGCTACTTAGAAGATTCGAAGAACTGAAAAAGTGGGATCATTACAAAGTTCCCTTTCAGCTGCAATGTTCTATAATCTTTTAGAATTCACACGATTAAAAATATTGTGGTTTTGTAATGGTTTTGGGTCGAGAAAGAGACATGGAATGCCTTCTAACACAATAGTCTTGGCTCCATACACCTAAATAAAAATAATCTTCATGGATAAATGCTTCAAAGACTGAAGAATCATGGCAGAACTGTCCTGCCTTAATATTTGAATTTTAAAAATCTCCTACTTCCCTTTCCTATCTGTAAAGCCATTGGGATATCTGCTCATATTTCTAACTTTGTCAATCTAACAGGACAGCCACGCTTCTCACAGATTTACATTTCATGTATTTTCATGTATTTAAATATTCACAAAAACAGAATTTGAGAACTCTAGGGAAAAATCTTTTACATGATATTTCACTTGAGAAAGCTAAAACCAAAGAGAGAAACCATTTTGCGAGAGTTCCTGTAGGGAAGATAATTGGGTTCAGACTAATAAATAGTAGTGTCTTTCACATATCCTCATTGCAAACTTAGTTTTAAATAATTTGTTTTGTTTACTCAAAATCTATTGGAATACATTTATTTTCAGTTATTCAATAAAATAATTTTACTTTAGAAAGACTGATTATGAAGGAAATTTTATGGAAATGGATACACTTTTACCATTTATAAAGAGGTATTATGATTCTCCATTTTTTCTGAGAAAATTTTTGCTATTGATAATAATAGTATGTATTATATTAATAAATAATATGTATTCTCACTTGATCATGATACTAATAGGAAAATGATGTGGAAATCATACGCACTTCAAAACTATTTCACTAAGGCGGCATAATGAAGAGTTGGAAAGTATTAGTTTCTTTTATCTGATATTGATTTGACATTACTACATCAAATGTAAAAGTGGAAAATATTATGTTGAAGATATAACTGATTTCCTATCATGATCAGTTTGTTTTTAAAGAAAGCAAACAGAAAGAAAACTTCTTTACAGCCTAAAAATGCAGAGCTCCCCACACATATTAAATGAATGGATTTATATTTACCTGCACCTGGAAGGAGACATTGATACATCTTTATGAATTGTTAATTTTGTTCTTAAAGGGATATGGAAGTTACCATATGGGTAGTTACAATAGATCTCCTTTTCCATCAAACTAATACTTAGCTCCTGACATCATTATCTACAATAGATTTTACTACGGAAGCCCACGTTATGTGTATGAATACGGATGAGGAAGCTTGCCTAGATTAGTGTATATTTGTGGCTCTGGGTATGACTACGATGCATTTCATACTTTGTTCTCTGGCATCTACTGAGTTACTGTCTTGACTATTTGATAACCGGGTACCAGAAATGCTCTTACTAAATTAAACTGCAGAGAGCAAGATCGCATTTAGTCTAATAAGCTCATCTATTCAACATCTACACAGCTAAGACAATCTATTCCATAGCTGTGCTTAAGTTGTTTTCATATAGCTTTTACTTGTACTTCAAAACCGAGAAAAATAGACTTGAATTTAAACACAACGACCTTAATTCAAAGATGTGTGATTGTGTTTTGATTGTACTATTCCCTAAATTGGTGAACCTGAACAAATCAGTATCTATATCCTTTCGTTTTCCCCTATTAAAGTGTTTTTGGTGCCTATATCATACACTTTTGACAGTAAGATGGAGTTAGTCCTTACTAGCTGAGTTGTGGTGTTTGAATGAGTGTATGTGTTTCTTCATGCATGTGTGTGTTTATTATTTAACCATGAATGATCATTATGAGTCTCATGTCCTTAATAAGAAATAACTCAATTTATTATTTTCATAAGTAGCATTTTATTTAGGTGACTTTGTCTTATAAATTAAAATCAACTCATATGTGTAGGTTAGCCATATATGCAGCTTCCCCATTCCTCAGGTAAATGCCAACACCCTGCCTTCCACCAGACTACTTTGTTACCTGGCCTCATCCTCTCCAGGTCTTATCCCCTCGAGAAAAGCTACCTGAGTCATTCCAGAGCAGCATCCCTGCTGAAGTGACAGTTATTCTGTGTTCTCTTGGCTCCCCATGGTGGGAGTCTTCCAGTCACTGGACATGGAAGAGTTCCCATCTATTCTTAAGCTAGAGTGTTTTCTTTGAGGAATAAATGATACTTTCTTCCTCTCTTTTCTGTCCCAGTCATATAGCAATAAAAACAATCATGAACGGAAGAAGTACTGTTTACTTGGTGGGAAGAGATGAGGAGAATCTAACCATCTATACTTGATGGGAAAGGACATTCAAATGAGTCATTTATAAATTAGGTTACACATTATGTTTAGAAAGCCCTTTCCTTACAGGCAACTTTTCCACTGAATTATGATTTTGAAATTTCTCCCCAAAATATACTGGAGAGATATATTCTCTTGGAAAAACTAGTACCTTCTCCACTGTGCCCTCTGCGCTGCTTTCAGGACCTTCAACTTGATTTGGTTTCTCATATGGTGCTCTAGAGTCTCCAAGAGAACAAAATTCCTGTGCACTCCCAACAGTCATGGTCTGTGATCCTCTCTGTCACTGCAGGTGTCTCATGGACACAGGACAGCAGACAGTGCTCTGCAGCTGTGCACTTGCTGACGGAACATGCAAGGTCAATCATATGGTGTCTCCTTACTGTCTTTTGTCTCTGGAGCCACCCTATTATACTTTTTAAATTTTTAAATGGTTTCCTTATAATTCACACTGTATTCATATTGATAACTAAACCTAGCTCACAATATCATAACAATATGTATCTTCGTGGTTGGTGCAGGTACCTCTACAGAGAGAACTTTCAATTCTTACTTTTCATTCCCTATAAGCTGTTCTCATATATTTTACTACACCACAAACTACTATCCTCTCTCACTCTGTGTGTGTGCATGTGTGTATGTGCGTGTGTATGTGTGTAAGTATATACGGATGATATATATGTAAATATATATACATATATTTGCATTATCTTTAAGAACGATAATCTTACATCAATTAAAAAAGTAAGTAAAACTAATTTTATTTTACCTTCGTGGGTTCCTTTTGTAAAGTTCTTCCTTTCTTTAGGTTGACCCAAGTTTCTAACCTATATCACTGTCTCTCAAGAGCTTCTTGTAATATATCTTGTACACCATGTTTGCTCAAGAAAACTCAGTTTTTATCTTGGAAGGTCTTCTCCTTGACTTACAAAGTATAGTTAGGATGGATACATCAGTCTAGAATGGCATTTTTATTCTTTCTATGCTTGTAATATTCTATTTCACTTTTCTTGCTTGCATAGTTTCTGAAGAGAAACTTGGTGATATTTTTATCATAGAGCGTCTAGAGGTAAGGTTTTATTTTACATTTTCTTTGTATGACTTGGGATTTTCTGCTTGTCTTTGATTTTCTCAAGTTTAAATACGATATACCATGTGTTGATCATTTGATTGTATTTTGTTTTGTATCTTTGAGATTACTGGAATGGTTGTTAGTTTAGTCATTATTAAATTTTCAAATAAGTATCTCTCCCTTCTTCCTTCTTTCTTTCCTTCCTTCCATCCGTCCTATCCCCTTTTCCTTCCCTTGTTCCATTCCTTCATTAATTTCCCTTCCTTTCTTGTCTTCCCTTCCTCCCTTCCTTTCTTCGTTCCATCCTTCTTATTCTCCATTAGTCGCCACAGAATATTCCTTAGAAGGAATAAGACACAGAGTGTGAACTCCTGGTATAACTCAGCATGAGTCAGGCCATTCCAGGCCAGAGAGGTTGGGGAGGAGCTGTGCTCAA
This sequence comes from Solenodon paradoxus, assembly GCA_004363575.1. Taxonomy (NCBI): domain Eukaryota; kingdom Metazoa; phylum Chordata; class Mammalia; order Eulipotyphla; family Solenodontidae; genus Solenodon; species Solenodon paradoxus. Next base: position 33,323 of record RJWH01007461.1, on the reverse strand, counting down.
ACAGGCAGAGATGAGTGTCCCTGTTGATCTTTCCCCTGACTGCATTTTATTCTGAACTGTCATCCTCTGTATTCAGAACATATGTCCGTTACTCAGGTGTCACTTCCTGTAACCGTCTCTATGCTGACTCCATTACTGGGCCCCAGGACACTTTACACAGTGACATCTGACTTTTCACATCACCACTCGCACTGGTCAGTGGTTCTCCACACTTGAAGTAGAGAGCACAGACCCTGAGACTGGTGCAAAGGAAAAGGACAAGGCTTCATACAAGTTCTAGAAAAGACACAAGGGTTCTGGGAGTAAACAAGGCGTGGGGAAGTAGTAAATGTAGGCGATGGGGTGAGGGGAGTCCTGTCCGTTCCAGGACTCAGGAACACGGGACAAGAGCTTCTATTTACACTCCCGGAGACTCTAAATACTGGGAAAGGACGATGGCCTAAAACCTCCTTGGGGGAAGCACAGGCAACAGGATGGGAAAGGAAGGCTCTATCTCTGAGAGCCCAAGTTACTCCAGGATGCCAGATGTCAGGTCAAGACTTGTGTTTCCCAACAAACCAGGGCACATGTGCCATCCAGCCTGAGAGGAAGGTGACCCTGGTTACTTCCAGAGGAAGCTGTTCTCTCAGGCCTACATTCACTTCTTAGATACTGACCTGCAAGAAAATGACTTGTTTAATGATCCCACATTTCTATGTGTTGTCAAATCCTGGACAGGTGACAAGGGTCCTAATAGTATGGGTGCTCTGGTTTCTCCTCCCTGTCACTGTGTTCACCTGAGAGGCAGGGAGGTAGCTAGGGTTTGAAGCTGATGGGGCTGAGTAGGCCACTCCTGTGCAGGCGGTCTTGCTTGTAGAGGCTCAGGGTCCTTTATTGCCTAAGGGAATTCTCAGTGGGAGGGTGGCGCTGGGCGTGCCACTTAAGGTAGTGTCTGTAGTGCCTCCAAAAGAATAGAGCTCACTCTATGGACTGTGGACGGGAGGGGAGCACTTTAACTTGGGAGGGTCTGACACATTTGAGTAGAATAAGGTTTCTGAGTGGGGAATGGTTCTTGGGCCAAAATGATGCAAGAGTGAGCTGTGGTTATAAAATAAGGTGGAGGCCTACCAGGGGGTGTGTTCTTCAAGTGGGGTGTGGTCCCAGAGTGGTGTGTGGTGCTTGAATAGGTTGTGGCTCCTGAAGGGGGTGTGGTGTTTGAGTGGAGCGTGGTGCTCGAATGGGATGCGGTTGCTGAAGAGGGTGTGATGCCTGACTGGGATGTGGTGATGGAAAGAGGTGTGGTCCTCCTGGGTGGGGTTTTCCTCTTGAGAGGGGTGCTGGTGCTCGCATATTGTGTGGTTCTTGAATGGGCTGTGGTGCTTGAATGGTGTGTGGTGCTAGAATGCGCTGTGGTTATGCAAGGTGGTACGGTATTTAATTGGAGTGTGTCCATGAAAGGGGTGCGATGATTGAATGTGGTGTGGTATTTAAGCGCAGTGTAGCACTTGAATGTAGGTTGGTATTAGAATGGGGTGTGAACCTGGATGTTGGTGTGGTGCTGTCATCTGTGCCTGGGTTGTGCTTCCTGAAGGCTGTGTGATGTTTGACTATGTTATGGTCATAGAAGGGAGTGTGGTGTTTGAGTGGGGTGTGGTGCTGGAATGGGATGCAGTTGCTGAAGAGGGTGTGGTACCTGACTGGGATGTGGTGATGGAAAGAGGTGTGGCCCTCCTGGGTGGTGTTTTCCTTTATAGAGGGGATCTGGTGCGTGCATATCGTGTGGTTCTTGAATGGGTTGCGGTGCTTGAATGGTGTGCGGTGCTTGACTGGGGTGTGTTTACTGAAGGTGGTATGGTGTTTGAATGGGGTGTGTCCGTGAAGGGGGTGAGGTGTTTGAGTGGGGTGTGGTGCTGGAATGGGATGCAGTTGCTGAGGAGGGTGTGGTACCTGACTGGGATGTGGTCAAGGAAAGAGGCGTGGTCCTCCTGTGTAGTGTTTTGCTAGTGACTGGGGCTCTGGAGCTTGAGTGTTGCGTGGTTCTTGAATGGGGTGTAGTATCTGAATGTTGTAGTGTCCTGAAGGATGCTGTGGTGCTTGAATGGGATGAGATCCTGGAGCCTGTTGTGCTGCCTGATGGGGATGTGGATCTTGAATGCGGTCTGGTTTACCTGTGGGGTCTTTTTCTAGATCTGGATGGCGGGCCAGAGCCTGGTGTGGTGCTCGCGTCCCCCTTCATCCTTTTTGTCAGGCTGCATGCTGAAAAGATCTGAATCAGATCAGAGATAGCCCATCTGCTCCCAGAGCCCAAGGATGGTGCTGACGCTGCCATCCTGACTGGAGTGGTAGTAAGGGTCTGGGGAGGAGGAGTGGTGTCCATGGGTGTGACATCTCCATTAGGTGTTCTGGGCCTGAGTGCAGATGTTATCGGCAGGTGAGTGGATGTTAGGGCTCCAGGATCATTGCGAACAGAAGGGCTGCTGGTGGGCACGGCTGGGTCCACACACATGGGTGTGGGGGACTCCCTGTCATCTGTGCCTGGGGCCCTGGGATGGCCAGGGCCAGCCAGCAAGGGGCCTGAGTGGGAAGGCCATGTGTCTGAGTGGCCCAGGAGGTGCACAGTCTCACCAGGCAGCCAGGCATTGAGTCTTTGGAAGGCTGCCTGCTTCTCCCTGTCCAGGTCTTGAGAACTGACTGGGAATCCCGGATCCGGGGCTGGTGGCAGCCTCAAAGGGGCCCCTCACCTGGGCTGCAGCAGAGGGATTTTGCGTTTCCAGGGCCTCGCGCTATCCCGGGCTGGTGAACGGGTCCTCAGGGTGGAAATCTGCGCTGTGCTGGAACGTGTCCCATTGTCCAGCTGCGACTTGGTCTGAGATACCTCCCGTGTAGAGAAGGGAGGTCGAGGAAGCTCCTGGCTCACCCTGTCTGGTTGCGTCTGGGACAATTGGGGGTGCCACAGCGGCGGTATGCCCCGGGTGGAACTGTAGGAGCTGCTGATGGCATTCCATTTGCCGCAGAAGCTGGGACAATAGCGTTTTGATTTCTGCTTGACTGCAACTCCCCAGGGGTTTCTAGGGGACCCTTTTGGGAGAGGCCCAGACCTGGGCACAAGGACGCCTCCATGGGCCCCGCAGGGCCTAAAAGCGGACTGGACAGCGCCATGGTGCTGGAGGCTCCTTGCCACGCCGCCCTGCTGCTCTGGGGCTGCGGGTTGGTCCTCCTGCCTGGCCACCCCTCCACGGTGTTCAACGGGGGCCCTTGGCACAGTGTTGTCTGTGTGGGACTCTGGGGCACCCCTGAGTGTGATGGGCAACAGAGGGCTGCCTACCTGGTCCTGTGGCAAGCACACAGCGCCCCTGTCGAGCGCAGACACCGAGCTGCTGGACGTCGAGGGGTCTGGTGCTGATGGAAGCCCGATCCGCTGGAGGCCCTGCCTGCAGACTGCCTTCAGGACACGCAGGATGGAGCGCAGGACCTTCACCAGCATGGAGACGCCTCTTGGAGACGCCAAGAGCAAGAGTCGTGGCCCAAGGATGAAACCCTTGGCCTTGGCTGATGGTCGTCGGTGAGGTGACCCAGAAGCACAGGCAGCTGGGTGACCTCGGCCTGCCAACCGATGTCAGCAGATGAGGAGAGCAGGTTGGAGGGGTCCCTGCTGTCCTGGCAGGGACTGGCCCTCCAGAGACAGGGAGGGGTGTGGGTTCAAGCCTGGGCAAAAAATTGCCCAAAATGTAAGCGGGTCAGGCCAATCGCTAGAAAGCAGGGATACCAGTATTCTCAGTAGGCTGCTGAAGCCGCCAAAGCCAAAGAGAACACTGGCCCATTGCTAGGATTCAATTAGGGACGCCAGGGAGGATAATCGTCGCGCGCCCAAACCCGCGGGGAACCCGCACATGCGCACAAGAGTCAGCCCTGTCACCCATCCAGTTACTCTTACCAGTAGAATCAAAAGGCAGTCAAAGGGGTGACAGATGTTGCAGCCAGATCACAAATAGATTTCGGTGTCCTGTCTCTCTCTCTCTCTTTTTCACAATATTTCCCGGGGCCGCTGAGAACCCGTGGGCTCCGCCGCGCGCTCCGCCACCCACCCCGCGCCGCTCCCAACCCCGCGCTTGGCCGCCTCAGTGCCTCCTGCGCAGACCCCGCCGCCCCTCCCACCATGCGCGCAGCTGGGCGCCTAGCCGGCTGACTGGCCTCAGGGTTGCTGGCTGGCAGGGCTGGGCTATGATGGTCCTGGGTTCTAACCGGTGTGCTGGGTCCTAAGGGCCCTGCCGGGTTGGGAGCGGTCTTGCTGAGTTTAGACCAGGCGGGGCTCAGACAGGCGGGGCTGGGTTCGGACCTGAGAAACTGGTCAGGGACCTGAGGGCGGGGCGGACTTGGAACCCACGCTGCTGGGTGAGTTCCGACGGGCGGGGCAGGTCTGGTGGACGGTGTGGGCTCAGGGTGGCCTGGAGACCTGGCGCTGCCTTCCTTTCTGGCAGGCCATGCGCCTCCAGGAACCGCCCTGATGCTGCTCGGCGCGCGCCAACTGCTAGACCTCCTGAGTGGTTCCTGTGTCTCTTCCAGAGCGGTCCCTTTCCTTTGGGGTCAGCGCTCGACAGACCTTTGTGTGGAGTATAAATCGTGATGCTTTATGTTTCAGCCTTCATGTTTTTGAAAGCCTCCCTGTGTTTTCAGAAGCAGCCCTCTCCGCTGCTTCCCGTGTTATTTGAATCCCCCACGCTGCTGTCCCATGTTTCTCCTGAAGCTGGAGTGTCAACGTCCTTCGTGTGTGGCATTCGAAAAACACATCTCGCTCAACGTGTCTGCAAGTCACACGCACAGACCATGGACTCAAGTCGAGGTAACAGCAGCAGAAGACGATGATGTCGCACTGATCTTTTGGCCCCCCGGGAGATGCCACAGTAGGAAGCTTCTAAGAGTCCTGATGGGTGTGGAGACCTAAAATTAATCGTAATAGCAAGTTTTGTACAATTCAGGGAGGTTTGTCTCAGTAGATGTTTGCTCTTCAATCGCAACTCCCCCCAAAAAACAAACACTGCAGAGCACATTTCAACAGAGGTTTCCCCCTGCAGTGCTCATTCAGGTCAGGTTGGTGTCCCACATGAGCTGCGATGTGTTGTAACAAAAAGCTTTCCTCTTTGATATACCCGAGAGAAGTAATGAAAATAGTGAGCGGTAATCGATAAAGCCACTTTAGTTTTGTCATTACTTTGTCTTTTCTCTGCCCCCACTGGTCTCCTCCTTTTGTAGGAAAAAAAGAGAATCCTCTGCTGGCTTTGGTCTTCAGCTTTCCTCCTCACCGGACTAGCACAGTAGAGCCACAGGAGGGGACGGCTCAGCAGAGAAGCCTGCAGTATGGAACCAGTGCACCCTGGGAATGAATTCAATAGATTTCCAGACCGCATTCTCAAAACTGAAGTGCGGTGAATTTCAGGGGAGCACATGTGTATAAGTGGCATCTTCATGTCCTAGCGTTCATTCTCTTTATGTCTCTAAGTTCCCATCCTTCTATTCAGAATCAAGGTTTTTCTTCTTGTGTGTCTGGTGAGCATCACGGTCTCAATGGCACTGGGAACTGTCTAGCTGGGTTGCTCAAGTCCCATAGGGGGCATCAGGGACAGTGTCAGTTGTATTCTAACAACAAGAGCTTTATTCCTGAGGATGTTATTCAAAAGAAGGATTTGGCTCAAAGAATTAGTTTGCAAAGCTGGAAATTAGATTGCTGGTGCCCAAAGTAAGTATGTGTGGTGTTGTAAAAGAGAATATTCAATATCACTAGAAAAGGAGGGGCTCCCTGCGTGTTATTTTTCGCAATACAATATTCACAGTATTGAAGTGTCTACAGTAGATGCAGGACACATAAAGGCTCAACGTCAATGTTAATTCTATTTCCAACTCATGAAAAATCCCCATTTGTAGTACGTGTGATTAGTGTGCCAATGAGCAAACCACGATTCATTGTATATCTCAACCAATGTTATTGGCAAAGATTTAAAAGCAACTTGAAATCCATAGAATACCTATAAATCTTTAATGATGAAGAGGCCATAAATGTTTTCCGAGAAATTCTTCCACGAATTGTTGTTCAAGACCCCAAATTAAAATCCCGAGTCATATGTTAATTTTGATGACACGTTATAAGAGTAATAACTAGATGTGACCCTTATCTCTTATTTTCAGTAACTGCTGAGTTCTGATACATTAAGAAATAATATGAGTACTATTCAGTAAATGCTGTATAAAAATAAAATCATGTGAAATTTATTATTAACTCCTCTTTATAGACAGAAACTGAAATATAAGATGAAAAACTAAAACTAAGCAAAGCTGCCGAGTCAGGTTAATTAGATGTTTTTATATCTATATGTCCTTTCACATTTATTTTCCACTTAATTTTTTTAAAGAAGCATCTTTATGTTATTTTTATTTAGTTGTTTGCACTGGTTGTCTCCCCCCACCCACCACCAACCCAGGAATGAACCCAGGACTATGTGGCTTACTCCTTCCAGTGATCGACACAACTACTGTTAAACCAGGGTGCGTCTTATTTAGCACTCCATATTTCACTGCTTGGTTTCCCTTTTTAAAGTATTCTAAATACTGCTATCTAAAGCTTAAATCTACTTTAAACCTTGATGTATCATGTGTGGGAATACATATACAAGAACAAATGATATTTAAACATTTTTGATTAAGCGTTGAACATTTTAAAAAGTTGGAAAATATGCAAAACAAGTTCTAAGAAAATCAAAGTGATTTTCACAATTTGATAATAGAAAATACCAGGGGAAAGAAATAAGCTTTATCTCTGTAAAAAGAATAAATGGTACAAATATATCAGCTATCTTTAACTATATTGATTATATTTAGTGACCTAGAGACAATTTTTCTCATCACCAATAAATTTCACATTTCAATAAAGTTTGAAATATTTCAATCCAGAATTATGCAAATCATCTTTAATAGTACTTTTACTAGATATATTAACTCAGAGTAAAGGCACAAATAGCAGGATTTCAAGAGTAGACTGCCCTCAGCAACAGTAGCTATGATGTGAAAGTTAATCTAGAAAATTAAATACCCAAACTCTTCCTATGCCTAAACCTCAGAAAGGTCAGTATTGTTAATTTAGCTTATAAAAAAGAGAACTGAATCTGCAGAAGTAGACTATGCTTTCATTCTAGACTCAGTTGTTGGTACTCGGGTTAAAAATGGTAATGAGAAAAAGGAAAGTCAAGAGTTATGTTAATTTTTATTTTCTTTTAAAGGAAAGTTGCAGGCAGGAATGAAGGTGAGGAAGAGAGAGGAGGAGGAAGCCTTAATTTGTTTTAATTAGTTCTTCATGTTAGTTATTTCCCTGGGTCCTGGGACACAAACCTGGGTCTTAGGGATGTATGTGGACTACACCAGTTGAAGGCAGCTGACCAAACCACTACTCTTGCGGAGCGCACCCTGAAGAGGTTTTTTTCATTGTTGTTGCTTTAAATAGACTCGAATGTGAGTAGAACAGTACAGAAATCTGCAGCTTTATGTTGATTACAAAAAGAAACCTCATTAAATTTTAACTTTTATGCATATTTTAAATTCTTAAAAGAAGCCGCATAGAACTTCCGTTTGTTCAGAATATTGTATTAAGCCTCTAAAGCCTTGGAGGGCTTTAAGCCACAGAACAATGTACTATATACCTTGCTCTGTTGTGGATCTACTGTTTTGCCTATGCGTTGTTACAATTGTTTTCACTACAACACAATAGCTATACTGAATTTGGTATGTTAGGTACTGTAAAATTTTAAATCTATAGTCTTTATCTAGGAGAAAGCAAATGCTTATATTTCCAGGCCCAAATGAGGAGGCTCCTTTCTTTTCCCTCTCCAAACTGATGAAGTCTCCTGCAATCCCACTCTCCCTTTCTCTCCCCCCTCGCCAGCTTTTTCTGAATGCCTGACTTCTGGGCTTGTGGCTCTGATCTCAGTACTGTCCTCAACTCCACTCCTACTTCATTTTCCATTTCCCACTGGCCTCCTAAAGCTAGAAATGTTTGCTACCACATTACCTTCTTGTGTTCTTTGCTGCATTCTCTCTCCAGTTCCCACCAATCCAGGTTTCCTAACACTGATCATATCATCTCTCTACTCACTCTAGTCAAATCCTAGCTTTCAAAGCCAACTCAGCCCCACTCATTTCTGAGCTTCGTTTCCCACTGCTTCACATATGAATTCCAAGCAAACCATTCCTCTGACAAACAAGCCCCTGCCTCCTTGTCACTACTAACTTGGCTCACACTGCCCCTCCACTCAGATGCTTCCTTCTCACTTGCACCAGTTAAAATCCCAGTCTCAGACACTGGTTTGGTGTCTGGTTTTGATTTTCCTCTGCTAAGCATACAGAATTTCACCTTCTCCTGGCGCCACTAAGCATGACCCTGTGACTTGCTTTGGTCAATGAAATGGTATAGAAGCTGAATGTGTCATTTCTGGGTAGACATGTAAAAGTCAGCGAGGGACCGATGAGCCCCCTATTCCCTTAGAGCAGTCTCTGTGGAAGTCCTCAAAGCTGCCATAAAACCAATCAGCTAGTCTCAGTCAATACCTGAAGAATAACTGTCCCGGAGGTTCACTGGGCCCCTCAGTGGTGCTAAGTTCTGAAGCATTGGGGTTGCTTATTACCATGGGACCACCTGGCCTATCTTGACAAAAATGCTGTGAACCACAGCCGGGGGCCCTCCCACTCCCCCTGGCACTGATCCATCCCTCTGCTTCCGGTCATGTCCCTGTATGATGGGCCATACTGCTTAGAGTCCACAGACCTGAGTTTGAGTGTCAGGCTGCCTTTGGCCATGAGTGGCCAAGTCACTTTCAGAAACCCAGTCTTATCAAAATCTAAATTGAACCGCAATGCTGCGATAATACGTGCAGAGGCATCCTACATGGTAAAGTCCAGTATTGCGCGCTTTCTTTTCTTGGTATAGAAGACAATTTCAAAGAATATTAGAGGACTACACAGACTATTTCTGACTAATATTTTCACCAAAGTTTGACCTCTTTTAAAGTGAGGCATACCAGAAGTAGAATTGCTGAGTCATGTTGCAGTTCTGGTTTTGATTTTTTGAAAAACTTCCATATTTATTTCCCATAGTGGTTGGAGTAACTTACATTCCTACTAACAGTATACAAGGGTTTTCTTTTTCCCACATAAGCTACCTATTGTCTCTTGTTTTCTTGATCAGCAATCATAATACATAAGCATGTTAAAATAACACACTACATGCCTTAAATTTACACAATTCTGCTTGTCAAATTTATCTAATAAAAAATAAAATAAGGCACAAATAAATTTATTTGTGAAGTAATTAATCAGGTCAAGCATAACTATATAAATGTATTTTTTAAATAAATTTTTAGGTTGAAATTTCACAAGAAAAATCAATTTTAAAAACAGTCAATTGTCAGAAAAGTTGAAAACTTTAGAATGAAATTTTTGAAGTCCAACTATCTGTAATTTTGTCTTTATTTTGAGATTTATAATTTTGGGTTTTTAATGCAGATTTATTTATGTATCGAGGACATCAAATAGCTACTTTCATTGTGGAATACACATTTTAGGCTGCATGAAAGCAACTTATTCATATATTAAATTATTTTAAGTAATTATATAACAAGAGATTCTGAGGCTATTACTTTTTCACTAAGTTGGCAGAAAGCCACACAGTGTGTTCAGAAATACATTAACAAAACAGTATTAGGTACTATGTAATTTCAATAATCCGTGATTGTAATTCCCATGAAAAACTCAAGACATCTTTAGAATCTTTTAAAATATTAATCTTAGAAGCTAGTTGTGAGACAATTTCCTTTGACTCTGTACCTCCATTTGGACTTGAAACTCCAGAAACTGACTCTTTAGGTAACAGGATTTTTTTCAAGAGCAATGATAAATGATTGATTTTCTACACAATTTTTTGAGTAAAGAAGACAGGATTTCCATTTTGATTTTAATTTATAAATAAACTGTTAATAGAGTAAAAAATAAATTTTCAGAAGGTGCTATAGTCATGTATATAACTAAAAACTCATATAATCAACTTTAAGAGAATTACTTTCAAACAAAACTAAATACAGATTTACTATATATTTTATATACTTATATAGAGTGGATCATGTGAAGAATACTGCCAAGTACTCTTTTTTAGTTTAATGGTTTGGTTTTCTATGTTATAACGCAGCTATAAACAGTGGCAAAGCAGTGTGAAGTTGATGTTTAAAATGAGATTTCTAAACAACAAATTCTGGCAAGGATGTGGAGAAAAGGGTACACGTTTGCACTGTTGGTGAGAGTACAAATTTGTACAAACCCTGTGGAGAACAGTTTGGAGATTCCTCAAAAAACCGAAGATGGAAATCCCATGTGATCCAGTCATTCCACTTCTAGGAATTACCCAAAAGTTACAAAAGCATCCATCCACAGAGAAGTATGTATTCCCATATTTATTGTGGCCCTATGCACAATAGCTAAGAACAGAAAATTACCTAAGTGTCCAACATCAGATGAATGGATGAAGATGATGTGATACATACATACAATGGAATACTACACAGTCCTCAAAAGAGAGGAAGCCCTGTCATTTGAATCAACATGGATGGAACTAGAGGATTATGCTAAGTGAAACAAGTCAAAAGACGAAAGATAGATACCAGATGACCTCACTCGTAGGTGGAATGTGAATAGGCAAAACAAAGGAACAGATGTAACGTAACGAACCCTGAAACATTTGCAACAGAACCGAGGTTGACAAAAGGGAATGGGGCAGGTGGAGGCAAATGCTGGCAGAGCCCACTGGGCAGTGGGGAAGAACTTCACTTGGTGACTGGTGGAGGGCATGGTGGGTTGAAATATATCTAATAACTGGGGAACCTATACACAGGACATTATTTTAATGTGTAGAATAACTACTACAATTAAAAATAAATTTTAAAAAGGGCATTTCTGAATACTTTGGTCTTGTGCAGTCTTTCTTGCCACAAATCTGCATACTCACAAGTAGCTCCTATCCCTGCAGTCACTTAGTCTGTGGATTAAGGTGAACAAATGCTAATATGTTGAGCACAGACATGACCAGTGCCAACCTGTGAGTCAAATTCATACTACCTTTAATTTTTTGCATGGTCCTGAGAATGCCTTGCACATTTTAAATGACAGAGAAAAATCAAAAGTGAGAGGTGACACATGACAAAATAAAAGCCAAGATATTTTGTGTCCACTAATAAAAAGACATTACAGAAAACAAGAGAAAGCAAGCGCCCAGCCCTCATCAGTTAAGACTTGATTTAATGACAGTTACCTTGTTAAAGCCAAGGACAGTAGAGTACACAGTTTTCCTTGGTGGGCAAAGATAATTAGCCCAGAAGAAACTATTCTTGTCTAAAATTAGGCTTTAAGTCTTTTTATTGGAAAACCCTAGAATACACTTTTGGGATAATTAAAGCATATTCTGAAAGAGCCAACAACTGATGACTACACAAAAGCTTTCTGAAGTCATTTAGGGATTTCTTACAGAGGGTATTGAGATGGAAAGATTAATCTTCAACTAAAGAATTGTGGAAATAACTCAAGGGACAAAAGCTGAATTGTAGTTTTTTAAATTTACATTTGCATTTTCTTAGACTGAAATAACAGTAATTGTGAATTCAGTTCTCTATTTTTAGAAATACATGGAGTGATTAATGAGTATCTTCAGCTTATCCACGGGGCCTGGACGGGCCTGAGTGGCACCCGTGGGGCCAGAGCGGCACCCGAGCAGGGCCCAAAGGGCATCCAAGTGGGGCATGACATCTCTCCCCAGAACTAAGAAGCAGGTAGGAGTTGAACCCTTACCCTGTGCTCCCCAAGCTTCCCACAGCTCAGGGGTTCAGACAAATCACCTCCGACAGAGCGAGCAGCTACTCTAAGCTCCTGCTCCTCCCAGTGACACCAGGCTCCTCTCTGGCTCCTGCCACTTCAGAGCAAGTACCTCCAAGTGGCTGCTTCAGTTCCGCATTCAGGTTTTCTGTCATTTCCTGCCACTCTGTCCTCACAGCCTCTTCCTGAGGCTTGAGTCAGTGCCTTCTGCTTGGGCACTTCAATGAAAAAGGATTCAGAGCTTCGGAGCCTCCTCTGTTGCAAGGCTCTGAGGGAAGTCGGACTGCTGCTTAGTCTCAGAGTTTGCAACCTGGTCACACACAAAACCTTCCACCAGAAAAGCAGGAGAATGCCCCAGAACAGTGCTGCCGTCCGACAGGGGGTGGGGGTGGGGGGTCACCTGCATCTACTCTAGGAAGGCATGTAGAGAATCTGGCCTGGTCTGATGTCATCAAGACAGACTGAATGGGAAAAATGCTTTTTATATGGATTTTGAAGGGTAACCCCGAAAAAGACACAACTATGTATTTCCCAGGACATGTCAAAGGGTTTTGCATCTAGATGATCTAAGAAATATCGATCAATTGAAGGACGGAAGGAAAATTCACAAGAAGAAAGGCAAGCTAGGGAGGGAGGCTCAGAGGTGGTTTAGGGGACAGTGAGTGGTCTGAACTGGCAGATCTGGTGGCGGGAAGAGTTCTAAAAGACGACACAGATGGCAGGTCTGACAGTACTCTTGGACCTTGCTGCCCCTCCCTTCCCTCTGTGATTCACAGAATCCCAGGGTGTCAGAAATGGAGGAGACTTTATAGACTTCTCAGGTGTAGCTGTGGCCAGAGGAACTTAAGAAGAGAAACATGCTGCTTTCTGGTGGAGACTTTTAGAGCATCACAATCTTGGTCATGTATTTTTAAGCCCACTGCCACCAAGGCAGCCTGCAATTCTCAAGTGACTCTTTGGGTAAGTGACAATGATGACAAGCGCAGCCCTATCCCCTGTGGGAGGGGCTTTAAGTACATGACTGAAAAAGAATCTTTTGCGTATTTGTGACTTCTGAGAGCTGGGGGGTGCTTGTTAGTGTGTCTGACCTAGCCTCTCCTAATCCGAATGAGCAATTTTTGACCAGACTTGTTCCACTGAGAGCTTCCCAATGGACTCAATGGCAGACTGGATGGAATTGGGTCAAGACATAGGAGGGGGCTTCTGGATTAGGAATCTAAGACTTTCAAATCCAAGGATTCTGTGCCTCAGGGGTTTCATTCATTGATATGTCATCCCTTAAGATCTATTGATCAGGGCAGCACCAAAATTATTTTAAGAGTACATGTATAGGAGAAAAATGTTCAGATTCTAATTCAATTCTAATTCAGTGTCAAGATAGGAAAGATCAGACCAGATAACGCAGACCCACTGTCCAGTGCAGTTCTTTAGAGGAACCATAGAATTTCTTAAGATGACACCAGGACACCCCATCTCCCCTCGGGTAAAGCCAAGCTGGTTCCTGGTGAGAGGCAGTGAGCAGTACATGTGCTTTGAAGTTGGGCAGCTTGGCTCAATTCTCACACCGTATTTGCTTTCCTCAAGCAGCTGTCTAGAAAACGCACAATGCACATCCCGCTGTAGCCTATTTGACTTCCTTCTACTTCCACCCAGAAGGATCCCCAGGGTCCTAATGTTTTCAATATGTACAAGGCAAAGGGTTTTCCAGGCTCGTGTGAAACTTGAAGGCAGCCCGGCTGTTTGGCTCAGAAATAGGTTACAACTTCCTCACTCCATTTCATTATCCTGACGTACGACGTACGGCTAAATCTAGAAGATGCATAGACATGACGGAGGGGGGGTGACCAGGAAGTAAGCGGTCTACCAGTTACCCCTTCCTCATGACCCCCACCAAGCCTCCTTCCCCCTGCATGCACACATGTCCATAAGCCCCTGTGTAAACATCCACTCAGTATGTGCACACGACTGTTTCATTTTCATTCTGAAAATAATTTTATTATATAGTGTTCAGGAGTCTGTTTCTGTGATCAAGACGTGGTCATCATGAAACAAAGGATTAGAGCAGGTCAGTAGTCCACCAGCTTTCTCGCTTCTCTGGGTGGTGTGAGCAGGCAGGGAACACGTCATGGGCATAAACAAATAACCAAAGGGTGAGGGGGGTGGCAAGAGGAAATAGGCACAGTGGAAATCAATCCTGGTTGTCATCCTCAGGTCTAGATTAAAATACTTTGTCTTCTTTACTTTCTCCCTCCATTTTCCTTAGTGTCTGTTACCATAAAAGCAGACGACTTCAGGGTTGAGAAACTGGAATCACTGTCACCAACAGCAAAGTAGCTTAGTATTTCCAGAAGCCTGAAGCTGCACAGGAGATGATGCATCGAGAGGCTAGGGGTGGTCATCTGCCCAGGGAGATCTCCCACATCTGAGGCCCAGCCAGGTGACTTGAGGATGGAGGGAATCCGAGTCCCTGGCAGTTCTTCTGGTCCTTCAGCACAAGGAAAGTCACGGGCACTTAACACACTGTAGTGCACATCGGATCAAGGGCATGGCCTTGGGACCACACCTCTCTCTCCAGTTACGTCTGAACAGCTAGGGGACGAGTGGTCCAAAGGGCTCCTCAGCTTCCTCCCAACCTCTTCTGCACCAGACCTAACCAGAGAGCCTAGGAGATGATGTGCCCAGAGCTTTGCTTGTGAGCGGGCCACCTTCCCCCAAAGCAGGAAAACAATAAATAAGGTAAATGAGGCAAAGCATCTGCATCAAGAGGATAACAGACCTCCGGTGATTAGATTTATTCTAACCATCTCCTGGCTGAAAGACACGCCTCAGTCTGACTGGATCAAGGAGGCCTGGTTCTGTAAAGTCTGAACAAACACGAGGCTCAACACCCACCTGTGAGGAGGCCTCCTGAGAAGACGCAGAAGAGTTGGGGCCCTGGGCAGTAGAAGGAAGACTTGTGGGTCCCTGGAGTGCTGGCCTGTGTTCTAATACCCGCTGTGTTTTTGCAGGCACTTTCTGTGGAGAGTTTAAAGAGTTGACTTGTACATGGAAAGACTGTTCTTTTGAAATGGATGATATAGATGTGAAAGGGGAAAGAACTGTAAGCCTGAGGCGAGTGGTTCAAAAAGTCAAAATAGTTTATAGGTGGCCTGTGAAACAGAGGATGAAGAGGACATGAACCAAGAGAAAATAGACGGTGGCCAGCAGTGGCACTCGGCTCCGGGAATGACACAGTGAACGCAGGACCCGCTTCCATCCAGCACCAATCCGGGTCTGAAAGAAAATTAAAGTCATAGCATTTTAGTCTGTCAGGGACTTATCCCTTTTCACATTGAAGAAAAAAGGTCTCCTGAGAGAATATGCCATCAGGATTAATGACTTGGCAAATTCCACCAAATTCTCTGGTTTTCCAAGCCCTTCCAGTGTCCCCCAGTGGCTCAGTGCTGGACCTTTACATTCCTCCTCTGCCACCCCTGCCCTCAACACAGCCAGTCCTGCCTGGTGGTCTAATGTCCTTCTTTCTCCTCCTTCCTCACCCTTCGGCAGCAGCCATGTGTCGAGTCCACGAGCAGTGCCTGCTCCTGCTCCGCAGTGACGGGAATCTGGACCAAGTACCACTCACCGGGCTCCAACATGCATTGAAAATAAGAGGCACGTCATGTCACTGGTTCACAGCATGAGAGGCTGTGCCGTGAGCTACTCCCTGTCATCCTGCCCTGTGATGTCTTGCAACGGACATGAGCGAAGGCTACTGCCACATCCCTGATGCCACCATGGGTAGAAACCGGCTGCCTCGATGCCTCAGAGGCTGGCCTGCTGCCTCACATGCCCCTGAATACTCAGCTAACACATTATAGCAAATCCACATGAGGAGCCCCAGTTTAATCCAGACGGCCCCCCAGTGTCTCCGGGGCAGTGCTACGACCTCACCTCAGCTGGATCTCTGGCAGCCATTCAGGAACACTCTTCTGGGGAGCCCCGTTCTCTTCCGCGGGGGCTCCTGGAGCTATATCTGCTTTCAGTGGACCCTGCGAGAAGAAGCATCCAGTGTTGAAAGCGCTTAGGAAACTCTACTCAGGCAAAATGAGAAGGCGGAGAGAGTGAGAAATATTAGGAATACCTCCACTGATCTCTTCAAGCACATTTAGAAGAGAGATCTGTGCAAATCATTTAATCTCCTGCATCAAACTCTTCACTCGATTTTGTCCCAGGTTCTCATTTTCAAATCTCGCCTCTTAAAAATGCAGGGACTTACCACTGAAGCCTGATTTCTTTCAGCACAGGTGTATGGAGTTTTGTAGAGTAACTCTGATTCTTGCTGTGTTCCACAAACTCCCCCGCCCCCAAAGTCCTTCTCTTCTTTCCATGGCCTATCTTTCTGCAGACTGAGTCCCCACCTCCTCTCACAGCTCAGCTGTTTGGCCTCACAGGTCTAAATCCTCCTGCAGATTGATTCTTTGAAGCAAAAGCGAAACTTTCTCAGGCCCTCAGTTTAAGTTCCAAATGCCAAAACCATCACTTTGGATTCCTTCCCACCACCTCATGGAGCTCTTTTCTCCTCTAATCCCTCTGCTCAAATTTTTCCAGGTCTCATTCTGTCTCAGTTCACATTCTCCCTCCTGTTCTCTCCCACTTTTCCAACACACCTGTTTTATTTCAGCTGGGGCAGGTGGTGGTGGAGCTCTAATTTGGATCAGGGACTCTGTGTATCACTAGAAAACTGCCTTCCCTGCTCTGAACATTGATTCAACTTTTAATACAAACTTTAATCCAGCGTGCTTACAAAAAAGAGTATTCAGCATTGAAATGTGCAGCCAGATGCACCAATTTCTTTTCATGTAAGACCCTTAAAATGTGAGAGCCTGCCCGTGAGGAATTAGAATCATAGGTCCAGGGCACCAAATTCAAATCGATGCACACATTTTTCATTCAAGAGGAAAATTACTTTGTGTTTTGACATGGGGACTTTACTTTCCGTGTTGTATTTATAATTTGTGTGCTTGTCACTGTTTCACTTTGATAAAAAAAAAAACATTTACATTAAATAAAACTGCAGTTGCTATCCACAAAAAAGACTTCTTCATCTACTAACAGCCTGCACTGCAGCTGAAAATACTGTCTTAAGAAGACAAGTGCTCAGGGTGATTCACTGTCTAAAGTCCAGAAGAGCAAATACAATAGGGTTGATAGGAAATCTAGTTTATGGAGAAGTGGCAGGAGTTAGGAAGGTTAGAACTTTCTGGAAACAACTGACTGGACAGGGAATTGAGTAGGGCTGCTCTGGAGTCTCCCTAAAGTCTCTCAGGTAATTTCTCCAATAGTTCATTTGGATGGACCAACAAATGCACATGTATCCACCAAAGCTAATACTCTCACTAGTCTCTGATCGTTTGGTGTCAATGACTCTGGGAAAAAGCAAGCTGGTCTCTTTAGTTCCAGAAGAATCGACATACATGAGGAATTTGACAGATGGAGTGGAATGAACAGAACCCTCACTTCCATCCCTGCTATCTGATCACATCTGGAAAACTACCCTCCTCCTTCCTGAGATTCTCTCTTGGTGGATTCTGGTGGGAAGTAGAGAGGAACTCCTGGAGGATTTGCGGGGAATTACCTCAATATAACAAACAAGTAACTATATTACTAATCGATAGTGAGGCAATACTAGGGAGAAAGTTTCCTCCAGTGAGTTAGCCTTTTCACTCTCACTAAATGGATTTCTCCCAATCATTCTCGAGGGCTCTCCAAGGACAAGGAAAAGGACACAGCCTTGTGTAGAGTGCTTTGGGGTTATCAACTCAGGCTCTGAGAAAAGTACACTTCTGTACCCCGAGATCCACTAGGCTAAAGCCGAGGCTTAATCAACTGCTACTCAGCTTCTTGCTTCTAGTCATGTGAACTAGTCTGGCAGGACACTTACCTTACTGTTAAGTTCTTGAAGTCTTAATTCCTTTTGGTGAATTTCCTTTAAGGGGTCATTGAGCTGGGTCCTAAGAAGTTCTTCTTCATAAATGAGGTTTTGTGACCCATCTAGGGGAGATCTTGTCTCTGGGGATGCCTGCCAAGATAGAAATGTGTTCATGAAATGTTCTCCTGCTTAAAGACCTCCCTCCGGAAACGCTCACCCACTCACAAGGACGTCATAGGATGGTTCGCCTAAGAGTGACTGATGGGCACTTAGCCTGCAGGAAGCTGCTGCTTCATGGGTGCTGGGTACTTTTGAACAGCGATCAGCATGGAAATCACTTACTTGTCTTTGGTGTGGCACTTTGAGTACCTCAGTCTGGGAGGAAGGAGATGTCAATTCCCTCACAAGATGCTGTAGATGACTGAGCTGCTGATCTTTCTCTGAGATACCCAGGAGGTACTGCTCCTTCAATCCCCTCTCATGAATTTCCCAGGAACTCCTCTCCAGCTAGAAAGAACCACGGGCAAAAACATACTTGTGAGGTAAAAATGAGTGATTCCATATTCAAGACAGACTTATGAGCTACATACATGTATTAAAGAAGATACATAACCAGAGTGGAGTTTCTACTATAGACAGAATTCTATAGTAAGATAAAGCAGAACTAAAAAAACCCACCAGGATTTCACCTGAAGAGACTAGTGAAGAGTTCATGGAAAAACAGGTGTGTGGTCTGAACCCGAAGAGTAATTTCCATAATGAGAAAAACATTCCAGGGTCAGGGAACAAGCTGAGCAAAGAGCACACAGATGTATATAGTGAAATCTGGAGCTTTTGTAGGAGGCTCTGCGTGGAATGGAGAGGAAGGCGGTACGTCATGCAGGCCATTGAAGAGTGTGCTAAACAACTCATTCTCTGAAAGCAGTGGGAAGCCACAGTCATTCTTCCCACAGGCATCATCATGGTGCAGCTAAATATCAGTTCCGAGAATCCAGCCGCAGAGTCTGAAGGGCCCGGTTCAAGTGCTGCCTCGGTGTTACAGTAGATGTGAGACCCTGAGTAAAAGTGACTCAGTCTCTCAGGTCGAACTGGCGAAACGAGAATAAGTCATCTTTCTCTATAGGATTACTACGAGGATTATGTTCAATACTGATATCATACGGCAAGCACAGGGCCTGGCACATTGTAATCACTCAAAAACATTAGCTGCCGATATTTCTATTCATTGCCTGAATTTGGTCAAGAAGGTTTCTCCTTGATCCCAGCTAATTTTCTTTCATATTAATAAAGCTGCCTCTGCCATTATTTTTAGTTCTACTTCTCTCTACACTAGGCCTGAAAAAATCCACTAGGACTGTAATCAGATTTCTGTAGCATCTCTTCACTTTCAGTAGTACCAATGTCTCTATTTTTCCTAATAATATGTGAGGTCTTGTTTGAATTGCATCCAGTTTTCTGTCTTTCCAGAAGTAAAGTAAATAGGCCCTTCTTTTCTAATTGATATAAACCTGTTGTGAAATAGTCCTTTTGCTAAGAGGTGACTTGTGTTAGTCAACATGGTTTCAAAAAGCTTAGAAACTAAATTTTTACTACAAGGTCATTATGTGCAAAAGGCACTGGAATTTTCTAAAGCATATTTATTATGTTTGTGAAAAGAAAGAACAGGAAAAGAGTGCAAGAGTGAGAATGCATGAGAAATGTCACCATCTTCCATAAAAAGCTTCTAGCCACCATGTCTTTTGGCAGAATGGACAAGAGCAGAGAGTGGGGACTAAGGAGCAAACTGATTTCTGAAGAGAACTCAGCTGTAAGAGAGCTCTACCTCACCTACTTATCCCTGAAGCAAGAGAGCCCAGGGACCAAAGAGAATAAGCAAACCGGAAGGCAAAGTGGAAGAGAAAGATTCTGGTATGAATCCAGGTTCTCCTGACAAAGAGGTCAAAAGAACACCACCCCAAGGCACTAGAATCTTGAACAGGATGTCCCAGCTGCCTCGTGTTTGGTAAGCTCACTTCTCCTGAGTATTTAAGAGTCAAAGACAGGGAGGTAGTCTTAAAGACAGTCAGATGAAGAGGCCAGTCTTGGAGGCAGCAAATGAACTCTGTTAGAGCTTTGTAGCTCTTCGCAGGTTTACATGGGGGACTGAACGTTTAGTTTTTG
Source organism: Solenodon paradoxus (assembly GCA_004363575.1). NCBI lineage: Eukaryota > Metazoa > Chordata > Mammalia > Eulipotyphla > Solenodontidae > Solenodon > Solenodon paradoxus. The sequence goes on along the minus strand of RJWH01007461.1, from coordinate 13,381 downwards.
TAGTTCTAGGCGATCCAAGATACTCTGGGGAACATCCGGCTGATGCTCCCATGAGGTCCCAGTCACCTGCAGATTCCCACTGTTCAATGGGAAGCATTCATGTGCATCTGGAGAAATACACACTGGATGCCCACTCTCTTGACAAGCACTTGATAATCCAATAGAATCAAGTGGCGGCAACTATTCCCCAAGCAGAATAAAGGGTGAGGTTGAAATGCAGCAATTTATCTCATCATTTGAGATTCAATTCCGGAAGAAAAACCCAGAAGAAAGTTGTTTTCCCAGGGAGGAAATGGTGCCAGTGAAGCTGGGTGTGGTGCTTGGATTTGTTCTCTCTCAGTGAGAACTTTCCCTCCACCAACTGCAGAGGTGTGGAGTCTGGACTTGCACCTCCTCCTGGCAGTGTTAGGGCATCACTTCCCTCAAGGGGGCAGTGCGGGCTGAATGGGGGAGACACTGCCCTTCACTTTCCATCTATCCATCAGGTGCCAGAGGCCCCTTCCCCTATGGGCATGGTAACAGTGAAAGTCTGCTAAAGCAGGAGATTTCAATATGACTGAGTGTCTTGTAACAGAATCCCCCAAATGTCCAGGATGCAACTGAAAATCGCTCATTATATGAAGGACCAGAGAAATCACAACTCAACTGACCAAAGAAAATCAAAAATTACAATACCAAGAGAACACAGATGGTGAGTTACCTGAAGAGGATTTTAAAGCAACCATTGCAGAAATGCTTCCAGAAGCCATTATTAACATGCTGGAAAGAAGGGAAAATACAGAATGTCTCAGCAAAGAAATAAAAGATTTAAAACAGAACTGAAAAATCCAAAATCCTAAATAAAAAGCTAACTCGATGGCTCAACAGCATGGGCAGAGGCGATGAAAGAAAGAATACTGAACTCAAAGATAGAAAAATAGCAAAAATGGAATCAGAATAAAGAGAAAAATAATAAATTGCATTCTATCAAAATTAAAAAGACCTTTTGAGAAGGGTGAAATGCAGGCTGAGAGAAAATATTGGCAAACCACATATCTAACAAAGGACTTCTCTCTAGAATATATAAACAATTCTCCAAATACAACAATATAAAACTAATAGCCCAGTTAAATAACGGACAAAAACATAGGAATATTTTGTCAAAAGGTGTATGGATGTCAAATAAAAACATAACAACACTATTAACCATTAGGCAAGTTAACATCAAAATGTAATGTATGGAATAACAGTATATACCTATTAAAAACAACTGAAAATACGAAATACTGTTAAGGATGCTAAGCATTTGATACTGAAACTATATCACTCATATACTGACAACAGGAATATAAATTGGTAAAAATGATCTAGAATATAGTTTTGTTTTTGTTTAGTTTCCTATCAACATAAACAGACACCATAAAAACTCCACACTCACACTGTGGCATGCTATCTGTCAATAAAACACACGACCTACTGATGCGTGTGAGAGTGCTGATGGGTCTCAAGGGGAAGTGTGTGACAATTAGCTAGAAGGGCAGGGACGGTGGTTCCTGCAAGCATCCACGCACAGAAAATTTTATAGAGCTACACACACACAGATTCAAGTGAATACAAAATCAGTGAAACTCAGCTAAGGTCTCTGAATCATTCCAGTGTCCACTCCCTGGGTTTGCTAATTGTAGCAGTTATGTGAGAGGCGATCATGGGAGAAAAATGGGTGGAGGTGCCACAGGAGCTTTCTCTACCATGGCTGCAACTTCCTATACATTCATACTTATTTCACAATCACATTTTTTTAATAAAAGAAAAGCATGGACCAGCAGGGATTATCAAACTTGAGCTGATGCACCTCATACTGCCAGGAGAGTTTTCTGCCTGAGTTGGTCTTGCATCGTCTGGAATATTTTTGTCTTATCTTGGCACTCCTGAAGTTGAGCCTTCAGTGGACATTACTCAGTGATCTCTTGGTTAATTTGTAGGTACTGCTGCTGCAGATGCTTCAGTTCTTCGAACTTTAACCAAAGGGAAAGAAAAATGGTCACATTCATCACAATTCACCTAGTGATGAGTCATGATAGCTCCCTGCTAAGTCAGACATCACAAAAGAACACAACACGTAATAGTTCACTGACTATCGCTGCAGCAAGAATTGAAAATGGTGAAATAGTAGCAGTGGCAGGTGCAAGTCGCCCCCGCCCCTCCACCCCTGCCATCAAGCTACAGAGTCTGATCAGTCCTTCAACTTCTATCCCTGCCCCCGAAGTCCTAAAGTTGACCCTAGAGCTACAACTCTGACATGGGATAGAGGTCAGGGACCTAGAGCTTCCTTGGGGTGGCAACTTTATAGAACATGGAGTGTAAAGATGATTCCGCTTTCATTGTATCCTTATATCCTTATCGGGTTAGGTTTCTTAAGTTTCTTACCAGGAGATCAACCTCAGTGTATTTTAGCTTAAGCTGATGGGAAAGAAGGCGTGATATGCAGGCCTAATGGTTAAAAGCATGAACGCTTTGCCATCAGATGTCCTGCCCTCAGGGCTTGTATGACCCTCATCCACACTCCTCACATTTTCAAGCCTTAACAGCCCTCACCTATAAAGTAACTACAGTGCTTTTCATAAGATCATGAGAATGAAATGAGAACATGATTGGACCCCACACATGAAGGTAGTGATACTGAGGTGACGCTGCAGGACTTGACTTTAATTAGTAAAAGTGCCTATTAGCACTCTAGGTATATCTTCAAACTCTTTCTCCCAAATGCTCACTAACAGCTTGGCAGTACCAGATAAACTCAGAACATCTGGGAAAGCCAAGGGGCCTGGAAGTACACCTCTCTTTCACCCACTCTGGCAGCATCCATGAAGCTATAACACAGGGATTTCTTTTCCTGCATCGAGCACAAGAACAAGAGGAGTCAGCAGCACCAAAGTCAATTTCGATGCTGAAAAAAAAGCAGCTGCCTAAGTAGGATCTGACTTAACAGATTCAGGAAGGCCGGATCTTAGACTGGCAGAAGGGAAAGCCAAGAACCAATAAAACGTACTCTACAGAAACTTCAAAAGGTTTGGGAATGAATGGCACCAGGTGCCTCTGGAAAAGCTAGACATGGGGGTAGGTAGGAGGTGGCAGCTGAAATTAGGAGGATTAGATGAAAGCTGCCTAAGAAACAGCCACATCCCTAGAGACACTTCTCGGTACCACACACTTTGTTACCCTTACACATGTCTGGAATTCCATAGGCACTGCTGATGGTAACAGGACTGCTCTAAAATAATGTCATCGAGTGAATGCATGCTTTCCCAGAGCCTGATACCTTTCCCTCTTCAGCAAGCAGTGTTGACACACGGGCCTTTACCTTCTGTGCAGGAAATTATTTTTCTCTAAAAATCTGACACGGGATCAAAGATACCAACCATATCATGGCCACTCTCCACAAAAATCTCACCAAGATCACCACGCAATAAAATTTTTGTAAATCCCACCCACAAGCTTTTTAAGACCCTACTCTTACATGAAGAATTAAAATCCTGAGTCATATGTTAATTTTGATGACACGTTATAAGAATAATAAGTAGACGTGACCCTCTCCAGCAACAAAGCTTCTTTCTCAGCTTGGGGCAGGTCCTCACCAGGAGGCCCAGGGACGGCTGCGTGAGGAAGTCTCTGAGCCCACATGAGCTCAGGGTGCCGGCAGCACGATTATTAATCCGGAGAATGTCAGCTCCTGCTCCGAGGCCTGCCAACGCAAGATGGAAAATGTTCAATTTCACTCACACAAGTGCAGCGGCAGTTAACTCAGATCACAACACCTTAGAAGCTGCTATAAGAGGAACAGAGAAGCTCTGGCTTGGGGCCTACTGCACCCCTGCCAACAGGCTGCAAACTCCAAAGTGGTCACGTGGTCTCAGTTTCAGAAGGTTCTAGACTCATGTTACTGCATGCCTGTCCTGTCTCCAATTCATCAAAACAAATTTACTCTTTGAATCTAAGCCTTTTTTTTAAAGGAAAGGTACAGGTAAGAATGAAAAGTGAGTAGGCAGGCAGGCAGAGGGAGGAGGGAGCATATCATGTATTTCATTTAGTTGATCATCTTGGTTGTTTGCCTGGGCCCTGGGTCTTGAACCAGGGACCTTGTGACATGGACTGAACAGATAGGCTAGACGAGCCACATCCATTCACAACCATTTCTCAAAATTGTATTACATCTTTTTCCAGTTTATTGTTTAGTGGCTTCTGTTTCATTTAAGCAGACATTGGGTATGATTTGCTCTCAACTTAATTACCCAGTGGGTACAATGAATGTCATTAATTTTTATGGTCATCGAGTGTTTTATTTTATCTATTTTTGCTCAGTTTATCACAGAGCTGAGAGTGATGACTTCTAAGAGCTTTACAGGTTGGAACAGAAAGCAGAAATCAAGAAGAGCGTATAAAATGACAATAAAACGACTACCCCTAGCAAGCTACTTGATGACAAAATAGGTATTTTCTTCCAGAAGTTGGAAAGCAATAATAGATTTCCTTTGCTACCACGCTATTCATCATTATCCTGGGGTCCTTAACCTCCACCAGCAATGATAATTATAGTAGTGGCAGTAGTAGTATTTGTTGTAATAATAACAATAAATATTGGGAAATAATGATTAGTAATATATAAAATATATAAAATAGAGTATAATTAAATGGATTAAAATTTTAATCAAATATAATTAATAGTAGATATTGTAAATGTCAATATTTGCCTTTCAAAATTCATTTCACTTCTATTTACAATTAATTAGGAGCAAATTTATACTATAATAACATACATTTCATAAATACTGAGAAGAAAAAGATTAATGATAAATCTATACTCTCTTCCTCTCTCCTAAGAGGTAGCTGAGGCAAATATGACCCTCAGAGACTGGTGACGTTTATTGACGGAAAATGACAATGAATGAATGAAAATTTTGAATTGATTATCATGTTCCATTGTTAGCTATTCTAGGAATGTTTTTAGTGCATTGTAGTTTCCCTATACAGTTTGTTGTAAATAAGCCTATAATTTATGGACTATGGTTCTATTGTAAGATTGGAAGAAATTAAAATAGTCAAGATGATGTTGACAAAAAAGTAATAAATTACTATACTTTTTACCACCAGATATTATAAAAATTAGGGACAAACTGTTACATACTGTGAAAAGATATTTGTTATACATGTATGCGGCACTGGCATATTTTATCAAAATAGTGTATCTGTTCAAAATGAAAAAATCTCAATATAATTTCAAAATCCTTGAAACAGTTAACAGTCATTTCACAAAGGATATCAAAATGCTAAATTAGTACATGAAAGTTTTCAAGATCATTAGTTATCAGACAAATATACATTAAAACCAGAGTGAGAAAGCCCTCTACATACATTACAAAAACAAAAATTGAAAGGGCTCAAAAAATTCTGGTAGCATAGGTAGAAATATAACAACAGGAGTTTTTGCACATTTGTCATAGAGAATATTAAGCACTTTAAAAAGTCATTTAGTCAGAGAAATTAAAACCGAACATACATATACTTTATGAACAGCAATTATGCTCTTGGGAATGTGTCCAACAAAAAAGGATGCGTGTACCCATCCAAATAAATGTATGACAACATTTATAATTCTTCTATTCACAGTAACCCCCAATTGGAAAGAAGCTGTACGACTGATAAATACCTGGTATCGTATTCCTTGTACAACAATGATATAGAATCAAGTATGGCTGCCCTCAATAGTATAGGCTCTCACAAACATAACTGAACTAAGATGCATTGAAAAAATGTACAGTTTTGTGCTAGTCTTAGCTTCTTGATCATGTTAAAGCTAATAATGCCTGGAGGCACTCACCTCTTTTCCAGTGTTATTTTCTCCTTTTACATTACTATTACTGTACCACTGGAACTGTTCTTTGGGTTATCATTATTATTGTAAGATGACCTTCAGTAATAACCACCAAGGAACTGAAAAAAAATAGAGGTTTATTATTTGCAAGACCTGGAAATTACGCAGTATATCGAGGGAACCGTGTGGTGGGGGAGGGATGGGGAAGAGAGAGAAAGAGCAGAAGGGGACTAGGGTCCTGTTTTTATTGGGTTTACTGGGTTTAAGAATAGGGTGGCTGGAGTTACACATGTTAACCATTTATTGGTTAAAGTATAAGAGCAGGAATTTGAAACAGGGAAGAGAGACAAAAAGGAAAAGACCAGTGAACCCATCCCCTCTGACCAGTTTTCTAAATGAGCTAGACTTTGAAGAACAAAGTTGCTTTTGTGGTTTCATGTGAGGAAGCAGCCTGGACACTATCTAGTCCCTAGGCTGGCAATGTGTTTGAGATACCCATCTTCTTCACAGTGATATTACACAAAACTGTACATTTTCTTGGATCTGCAAGAGAGTCAAAATAGCATAAACAATCCTTAAGAGAAAAAATGAAGGTATCACACTATCTGACTTAAAAGGCACTCAAAATAATAGTAATTAAAATTGCACGATAAATAAAATACATGCGGTAAGTGAAATAGAGATTGGGAGTCCAGAAAAGTAACTCAAAAATACATGGAAACTTTTGGTTAAAAAAGAGGAAATAATACCAAGTACAGTATATCACTACCCAAACCTACCTTATTCATGGTGGAAATTAGATGTGCCTGCCTAGGAGTCTTCATTATACACTCTGCCAAATCTGCCACAGACAGTCCCATGGCCCATGATGTGTAGCCTTACCATTTGATCACCTCATAAGCACTATAGGGTAGGGAAGGATAGGGAAAATATGGCGGGAGAAACAAAGGAAAATAAAGCATACATAGAACACATGCTTTATAGTAAATAATACCATAGATTTTCATCTCACGCCTAAGAGTAACTCTTAACACGTATCCCATGATACTATGGATAAAGATGTTCACGACATTACTGTCAGTAACAGGAAAAACCTGAAAATAAGCCCGATACTCTAATTGGAGAATGAGTCCATTGTGGTATAGTCACAGAATGGATTATTATATAGCTGTCAAAACTACTAGAGTTACATGAAACAAGATTATGATTCTTCAAAAAGTAGTGTTGATTTTGAAAAGTCAACCAAAGTTTACATATAGCATGCTCAATTCAGGATTATTTCAAACCCGTGCATGTGTAGCGCGGTGAGTGGGTGAGAGAGACGGGACAGAGAAGTGAGCAGGAGCACAGAATTCACTCATTTTCCGAGTACCAGCAGACTAGTAATTCTGACCTAATAAACGCTACAGTTTGTTGAAGGCTGCTGTTCCTTGTGTTCAGTGGTGGCTTAACAGGTTTTGTTTAACAAAACAAATACTGATAACAGGGCCTTACTCAACCAGTTATGGTTCATTATTCAGTTCTATAAACCTCAGTCAGGTCTGCATATGACCACATGATCTATAAGGAAAGAAAACCACTAAGTTAAAAGCATCCTTATTTCAACAATTTCTAACAACTAAATTTATGTTTTTAGTACCACTACAAATCTTGACATGGCTTAAAACTCTTAATTGCATGAAACAAGAAGCTAGCTGTTTCTAGTCATAAAAAGCAGCAGATGGGCATGCCCTGGAGTAGTGGTGGTTGGGGGAAGTCCGCAGCACCCCAAGGTCCTCTCCTCTCTTCCTGTTCGCCTGCTTCTACTCGTCTTCATTCCTGCCTGCACCTTTCCTTTAAAAACAAACAAAACAAAACCAAGACACTATAATAAGAGCTTGGATTTAAAAGTTACTATTTGGGAGATACTTGTGGCTCAGGCACCTGGCCTGGGTGGCTAAGGTGCAGACCATGTAACGCCCAGGGACCTGGGTTTGCAACCTGGGACTGAGGAAAAAAAACAAAACAAAAAACAAACAAACAAAAACAATTAAATGCAAATTATCCCTGGTGACTAAGCGGTTAACATCTGTCAGGCACAGTCCACATACATGCGTACGATCGATCCAGGTTAGAGACTCTGGGCTTGGGGCAACAACCAGGATGGACAACTTAAAAAAAATAAATGTTTTTTCCTCCTCTTCTTGCTGATCCGCTTACTCACCTTCATCCCTTTCTGTACCTTTCCTTAAAAATAGTACCTGCACAATTACTCTATGACACAGAAGTCAAGAGTATACCATGAAACAAGGAGTTCTCTTTAATAAACGGTGCTGTGGAAAATGAACAGTCACACACAGAAAAATAAAATAGGCTACTAACATTGTACACAAAAATTAATTGAGAACTGATGAAATATTTGCATGTAAGACCCGGAACCATAAAACACATGGAAGAAAGCTTAAGCGATGTGCTCCTTGACATCGACTTAAGAGATATCTTTGAGAAGTATGACAGCAGGGTAAACAGGCAAAAATAAAGAAACAGGACTAGTCAAACTAAAAAGCTTCTCCACAGAGAAAGAATCATTAAAATTAAAAAGCATCCTAATGAAAAGGAGAAGATATTTGCATATCATACATCTGATAGGGGGCTAATACCCAAAATTTATTTGAAAAATGTGTAACACTCAACAAAAAAAAATAACCTGATTTTTAAAAATGGACAGAGAAACTGAATAAACACTTTCTTCATACAAAGACATACAGGTGGCATGTAGACACACAAAAGGATGTCTTTCGTCTCTTATTACTAGAGAAATGCAAATCAAAGCACCAATGAGATGATCACCTCACTATTATTAAAGACAAGGAACAGCAAGTACTTCTTAGGACTTGATGTTTGTTATGTTGCTTATGGATACAATTCATGGGAATGTGAATTGGTGCAGCCAAATGCATAGCATCATAGAGACCGCTCAAAAATTAAAAATAGAAATTCACACTCAGTTATCTCAGATATGGGTATTTACACAAAAGGTAAAAAGGCACTAATTCAAAGAAATAAACGTACCTTCACGTGCATACAACATTATTTACCATATCCAAGAGTTAGAAAGAATCTGTGCTCAATGACAGATAATTTGATAAAGACGATGTATATATGCAGATTGGAATACTGCTCTGCAATAAGCACAAACAACAAACAAAAACACTTTTAAAATTTAAGATCAAATTCATGCTTACAAGAAAGCAAAGGTGTTAGGGGGTGTGTAAATCAGGTAAAAGAGGTTACTTGTATGATGACATTTAGCAGTAACTTAAGGTAAATAAATGTTGATTATAATGATGCATGCCTATGACGTATAACATTACAGTAAAATGCTGATTTAATCAAGGTTTATTAAAACAATAACTTTAAAACGACAAAGAGGCTCAGATTCTATATTACTTTAAAGCACTCAGAATTATTCAGTTTGATTTGTATTTCTTATTTAACTTAATCAATAGTTACTAGTTTATTTTAATTTCTAGGTAGAAGGACCCATCAGGTATTTATTCATTTCTGCAATCATTCACTCACTCATTCATTGATTAATTTGTTTGATTTGCAGGCATTGCATCATCATTGAAGAGATAGTTTATGACATCTACATCATGGAATTTCCTGATGATCCTGTCGTCTATTACAAATTTTGGACAAAATTTCATTCAAACTTGAGACTATTTTTATTTTATTATTACCAAAATGTAAAATACTATGGGATTTGAAGTTCTAATATTGCTTATATTATTTTGATAATTCACACTAATATTTTGACTAAAACTTTTATTTGATGACATTTATTTTCTGGCCTGATCGTCTCCCATATATTTTGTTTCATGAAGGTGATTTTATATATTCATAAATATTTCTTCATTTTATATTTTTTCTGAACTTTAGATGAGACTCTACTTTGATATGCTTTACTATATGGTTAAAATCTAATTTGATATTACAGTTCCAACCATTACTTTCTAAGTTTTCCCATTTGCCTAATATACCTTTGCCCATTAACATTTTGTCTTGATACAGAGAAAATGTTTATCATTAAATGAATAATTATTTCCGTTGAAAGAATCTGGGACTTTTCCACTGTATCAGAACTTCCCTCATTATTATTTAGCCAATAGTACCATTCATGACCATGTGTGAAGAGCATTTTTAAAACATTGAAGATGTGGAGCTTGTAATGAGAGTGTTGATTTCTTGATTTATTTTAGTACATTTATATTGGGTATAAGGGATTTTCTTCCGAATTGGTGCGTTGAGTCAAAGTTTTGGTCCAATAATGAATGTGAGTCAAGAAGAGTTTACTACCTATCTCCACATCCTAGTAGCTGTTCTAAGTATTGAGGATTTGGGAGAACAGGATGGATAGAACTATTAACATATATTCATATGTCTTATATTCCATTTATTATCTGTGGTTTTTATCTGTGATTCCATTATTATTAGTTTTTAAATTTTAGTTAAGTAAATTTACATACCATTGTAGGTTTACAGTGTGCATCATTATATATCGACATCCACATATAACACATTAAGCTCATGAGCAATGGTCCAGTTCAAACTTTCATCATATAATTGACCTCTTTTACAAAGTTTGCTCTCCCTTATCCCCCTTATCTTCTGGTGATCACTAACTTTATTTTATAGACCAAAAGTCTATTTTTATTTGATTTGGTTCAATTGCTTGTTTGCCTTCTCCATGTACCACATGTGGTGAAATCGCAAGTTTGCCCTCCTTCTGACTTAACTGACTAAGCGTGATTCCCTAGTCCATACATTTTGTTCCAAATGGCAGAATTTCATCTTATTTAATAGTTTGAAACAACGTAAGTGCCCACAGACAGATGACTTGATAACGAAGATGCTGTACACCACACAACGAAATACTGTTCAGTTATTAAAGGAGGAGTTTATTTTAATAAAATCGTTGTATGGTTATTTATGATATTAAAAAAATTGTTACATCCTTTTTCCCAATAAGAATGGCATGTATTCTTAGGTTTGTCATAGGGTAGTAAATCTGTGATTTCAAAAGAAAAGATATTGAGGTGATGCAAAACATGATTTGTAGTATAACACTATGCTAAATCATACACTAATCATATACTTCTACCAACATCGAATCATAATTTTCAATGATTTATATATGTATATATACACAGATACATAATGAGGTCAATTTTATATCTTACAATATATGTGTATATAATGTATGCATATACATATATATGTAAATATACATACATACAGATGACTCTGCTTGCTTAATAGACTTCCTTGTTTTCTCACCTATAGAGTAAAAATTCTACTTCTAAAAAATTACTGTTTTTCAAATTTACACTGAGAACTGTCTGAATTTAAAAACAAACTCGGAGTGTATTTACCAATTTAGTTTCATGGATGTACACTTGGATAATTTCTTTTTAATAGGTCTATTTTGATCCCCAGATAATCTGTCAGTCATAACCTCTTTCAAAAATCACTGTTAGGGATAGTACCAAATCGCCTCAGTTTCTTACGTTATTAGCAATGCTTGCTATCACTTTCTGCCATCTTCCCAGTAGACTCTGTTCTTTTCGTAGTTGTCAAATGCTTTGTACTCTTAAGGACATGTCACTGAACACTTAGTAATAGACTCTGGACTCTTAGGAGACGATCTCTAGTGGAGATGGCGTGTTGTTTACATCGAAAGATAAAAGAATAAATGGAAATTGCCCTGTGTTCATCTGAATGGCTTTTGGTAAGTTTATTTCAAACAAGGTATTAATAATGTTGGAAATATTACTGTTCGGTTTATTTTGCGGTTTCTTGTTTAACTCTATTTCCCTTGCTACAGGTCATTGAGTATCTACCTGTCAGAGATTTAAACATACACACCATTACTGGGAAAGCTGGGTTCCAGGGACACTTGCAAGTCATTAATCTTAAAAAAAGAAATAAATAAGGTTGAAAATAAAACAGCCCAAATAATTTCATATTCCTCAGCAGCCTTCATGTTACTGTTGGTTATTTTTATTTCAAGTACAACGATAACAATAAAATAAACCACCACTTTCTCTAAAACTTTGGATGTTAGAACTAAAGCTATTTTATTTTATTAATAGTTAAGTGTGGTGAATTATTGTGAAATAAAATTGCGCCTTTTTATAGAGAAAATTAATTTGGTTTTAAAATTGTCCCATACCACATTTGCCTGCCGAATTGGCAAAATACGCAATTACTTGTTAGTGACCCTCATGGTTTGTGACCATCAGAGCTAGAGATTATGGATTGGTTGTATGGATTATTCGTGTTTCTAGACTGTCATTGCACAAGCTTTGAAGTCAGGCTTTGTGTGTATCCCTTGTATTAATACACTTCACTTTAGCACGGGGCGCTAAATAGAATAGAGACTTGTAATTCAAAAAAAGTTATTGACAGGTACTATAATTGGGGTTTCTAATGGTAGAATTAAAATAGTATCAGAAAACTTGGCATTGACATTTGATATTAAATCTTTAGAAACCAAACTGGGTTTTAAATTATTACTTTCTGATTCTTAAAAGTTGATTTTTGAAGTTTTCCTTCCATATTATCCAAATTAGGAGTGAAATGAAATGAATTGCCCTGAAACCTTAGTCATGTAGTTATACAATTTTGTCATAATACCTTAACCTTTAAAAAATGATTACGGTTGCATAATTTTGCCTCAAAATGCACAGAACAAAATGAAGAAAATATTTCCCAGCAAAAACTCAGAGTAGTTGATAAAACCAGAAGAGATATGTATGTGAAAATAATTTTAAATTGCTAACTTTATAGTAAATACGTTATTTTGTGAAAGCCTTTTCAGTGTAGCTTATTCAGAAAAATACATAGCTGCTAAAATAAAAAATGAACTTTTACTGAATCTATCTTTCAAATTAATTTTTGTTACTTTGAACGAAGATGATTTTATGTTTTTCCTCATAATTAAATTAGATTTGCTCTTTAACACAGGTGTATTTCATCTTAGGTTCATCCCGTGTCTGAAACTTCCTACAGGAAGTGATATAATTGCTTGCTTTTGAGGACATGTCATTGTAGAATCTCAACAAGGTCAAAGGTGCTTGAGATCATGCTTTTGGATGTCTTAGGTGCAACTTTATAATACCGAACATTTAAGGAAGAATGAACATGGAATTGAATTTTAGAAATAATTGATAATTTAAATTCGCATATTGTGGCCGAATATAAAAATAATCCTGTTGACCAGTAGCAAAAGAAATGCTATCTTTCTAACACTAACAATGATTATTGATTAAATCATTCAGGTACTTGTCTTGTGGGTGTGTTTAGTATAAAAGTGAATCTTGGGTCTGAGCTCCTACCTATAGACAACCAGCTGAAGAAATCTAATTGTTTTGGTGACACTGTATCTTTGCCAATGGTTAATACCTTCACTCTAATAAATCCAACGTGTTCCAGCTATGTAGCAGACAATGTCAAATAGACATAACCTTCTGAATGGTATAAATTTTCGTA
>RJWH01007460.1:0-40087 GCA_004363575.1 Solenodon paradoxus | reverse complement strand
AAAGATTCTGGTCATTTGCTCTCTTTCCTTACCCCCACCCAGGTGAGTCCCCAGGTGGGATAAGGTCCTTGATTGGCCTTCTAGTGGCTTCTTTTAAATTGATTGGAGGTCTTCAAATTGGCACCACACTATGATTTATTTCCTTTGACCTCTTCAACAGTCCGTAGCTCTGACCATCAGCACATACACTTGGAGTTGATGGTTTAGCCCTACTTCTAACTTAGCTGTACTGACTTCCTGGCTCCAGCATTTTAAACTGGGTTGGCACCATTTTATGATTTTATATCTCTGTGCTGATGGATGGCAGTACTTTAAATCAGCCATATTGATTTTGATTTATTGTTTTCCGACTTTGGATTTTCCTTCCCCTGCACTCTTGCTCATATCTGACTTGCTGTCAGTCAAGTTCAACTCTATGTCCTAGATTGTGTTTGCTAAATCTGGCAACCTTAGCTTCATCGCAAAGTCTGCAGTGGGCCTCTTTGGGTTGTATTCTTCCCAAGGAGAAACCGAGCTTCCTCCTCCTTCCAGGGACTTAGAAGAAGTGGTTTGGTCAAGCAAGGATGAGACTAGAGATAGGAATGATTATTTTCTTTAGTCAAGAAGGGAGGAAGATAGAAAAGAATTGATGGCTTTGGGAAACAGGTTTGAAGACTGGGAGACCCAGGAAGCTGAAGACTTTAATTGCTTGCATGCTGGGGGGTCCTGCTAAGTTACTTAATGATTCCATTTGTTAGGTTTTTTTGTCTCTTTTTTCCCCAGATTTAAAATCAGTAGTTCCTGGGCATGAAGTCCCATGGTTAGCTCACCTGCCAGGGCTTCACAACCGAGTCCTCTCCCACTTGCAGATGTCCACATGCACCCCAAATCCACAGCGACGTGCCCAAATGGGAGCAGCGGCTGGCCCACCCAACAGAGCAGCTGGCCAGCAGGTTTCCAAGCTTTCAGGACATGCCCCCAAAGTCCCTGCTGCTCCTACCACTGGAGCCCTTGGGCCAGGCCTAATGTACCAGCTAGTTCAACTGGGTTTTGCTTTGCTTCGTTTTGTTTTATTAGTTCTGTTTGCATTGCTATGTGCATTTAGGATATTGAATTCTCACCTCAGTCGATGTGCATTTCACACCACACCCACCACCAGAGTTCTAGTGTCCTTTACCATCACCTTGTCCCCTCCTTAATTCCCTCCTCACCCTTCCCATAACCATAGTCTTTGTATCCTGTGAATTTTGTTCAGATGTGTCTGTTCATTTGGTTTGTTTCTTTCTATTCCTTATGAGTGACACCATCTTGTCCTTCTCCTTCTGGCTTATTTCACTTAGCGTGAGCCACTCCAATTTCATCAGGTTGTAGTTAAACTGTGTGTGTGTGTGTGTGTGTGTGTGTGTGTGTGTGTGTGTGTGTGTGTCATCATGCCCCAGCCCAGCAGAGGAACCTGCCTGAGACAGTGCAAAGGTACCTGGAGACTCAGTCTGGACAGTCCTGCCCACCTGACATCTACCGCCAAGCCCAGGCCAACCTCAGGGACGTTCACACTGTGCTGGTCACACTGGCGACTACCACCGGCCTGCTCTCGCCTCTGGAGTTGCTCCTTCCCCACACCCCCTGCCCCCAGGAGAGGAAAGAAGCCCAGCTTTGGAGCAACTATAAGGAACATCTATTTGCTCCTACTTCCCAATTCTGCCTGCATTGTTGCAGAGACGGAAAACTCTGGCCTTCTTGGTCAGTGGGCTCCACATCTAGTCATTTCCTTATGTGGAGTCCAAATCCATTGGCCCTCAACTCTCACCCAGACCCCACAGGGCCACCTGGAGCCCATGTAAGCCTGTACCATCTGA
Source organism: Solenodon paradoxus (assembly GCA_004363575.1). NCBI lineage: Eukaryota > Metazoa > Chordata > Mammalia > Eulipotyphla > Solenodontidae > Solenodon > Solenodon paradoxus. The sequence goes on along the minus strand of RJWH01007460.1, from coordinate 38,252 downwards.
TACCTGTACCAATATACTGAGCAGTTCTCAACTCTGGTAGGTTATAAGCATAAATTAGTTTTATCTCCATTGACGACATTTTGAGTTTACGCCATAGATTTAGCCTTCAATTTGATTAAAACCTTCTCTCCCCTCTCTAATGAGAAAGACACCCTGAATACATCAGGAAGGGGTCCCTACAGCCTTTCTAGTGTTCTCACCTCGTGCCACCAGCATGTATCCTGGGGTCAAAGGGCCCACCCATGGGTGGATGTCTTTAAGCTCTTGTGCTGACTTAGGTTGGTCATCCAGTAGGAGCTGCTTGGGCTAATTACTGCAAATTTTGAGTTTTTACTCAAATTCGAAGAGAAAGAATAGTCTGATTGTACAAGGTAGTATTGTCATAATATCATGCTGTTGTTTTTTTTTAAGGAAAGATGCAGACAGGAATGAAGGTGAGCAGAGATACGCAGGCAGGAAGAGAGAGAAAGGAGAAGCACTTTATTTTATTTAACTGTACATCTTACTTGTTCACTCTGATCCCAGGATGTGAACCTGCGTTCTTGGGATGTTAGGACTGCACTCAGCCAGAGGCTGCAGACCCAACCATGCTCCACCAGGGCATGCTGTCCCATGCATTTTTATCCCTGCTCTAGTAAAATGAAGGAAAAATTAAAATCAACATGTTAAGTTAATTTGACAAGCTACTAATCTCCCTTAAAACATAGGTACATGGCTTAATGTATCTTAATACACTTGCATTCATTGGGTTTATCAATCTGAAGTATTAAAAAAAAGGCAGAAACATCACCTTTGGAGCATTCCAAGGTTAAAGTGGCCAACAGCACATCAACAAAATGGAGCATTTTGAGTTATGAGTATCTGAGATTCAAAAGTCAAGAAAAGAAGAACATGTGGCTGAGAGTGCCTTGGTGCTGTGAAGTTCTCTCCTGAGAACATCGACATTTTGCAAATAGCTCCACACAATATAGATTCCAAAGTTGACTGAGCTATTTGGACCCAAATGGCTCAGGCAACTTCCCAAGCTACCTGGCAGTCCGAAAGACAACAGTGAGCTGCTTAGCAATCTCATCTATTCTCTTTCCCCCACATTTAAACCAAACTAGTGCTCCACACTATGAATGATCACATAGAATCTTAAAATTCAACCTATTCTTAACAAATGGCTTTTTTTTAATAAGGAAAACATGTTTTCCTCATTCTCATAATCCAAGAGATTAAAATAAACTTTCCACACACCTGCAATATAAAATAAAGAGCATCACCTTGAAGCTGAAGCCAAATGAAAACGTTTATCTGGTGTGATCTGGAGGATGATCAGTGCCTAGTGCGTAGCCTTTCAATCTCATTGGAAGCTCCTGGAACTCGGCACCAGCAAGCGAGGAGGCTGGCAGGCAGTTCTCTTCCCTTCTCCTCATGTTCTCCATATCCCTCTCTGGATTTCTATCGCTACCAATTCCACAGATTGAATGACTACAGGCATAGCAGATCAAAACAGCACAGATGCATCATCTCACACTTTCTCCCAGTCAGGCTGAAATCCGACTGGCAGCAGGCTTTCTGGGGTGAACCCTTCTAATTTCAGCTATTGGTCAAATTCCCTTTCACAGAGGACTGCACTCTCCGTTTCCTTGCTTTGGACTCAGGTTGTGTCCAGCTTCTAGTAGACGCCCTCTCCCTACCATCTCCCGAACCAGAAGAGTGTTTCAAAACTCTCTGACATTCTCTCAGTCTTATTTCTGACTGAAAGGTTGCCTTTCTTTTAAGGGTCCATATGATAATCTTGGGTCTGCTGGATAATACCAGAAAATGTTTCTTTTTTGGGGGGTTAGTATTTTATTATTGTAACTTTGTTTCACAAATTAAAAAAAAAAAATCAAATGTGCATGTTCCCCAACGTGTACTTTCCCCATGCTCAGATATATGAACATATCCCATGCTCCACCATGTCACTTACCAAGAGTTCTTCACCTTTGTCCCGTGGGCCCCACCTCCACTTGCTGCCCCCATTCCATTCCCTATTGGTAATCTCATTCTTATTGCAAACGTCCAAGGACTGGTTTTTGTTTCGTGTGTTCCTTTGTGTTGCCTATTTACATTCCACCTATTAGTGAATCATTCATTTGTTTTGTCTATTCATATTCCACTTATGAGTGAAATCATCTGGTATGTATCTTTCTTCTTTGACTTACTTCACTTAACATAATCTCCTCTAGATACATCCATGTTGATTCAAATGACAGAATTTCATCTCTTCTAAGGGGCTATGTAGTATTCCATTGTGTGTGTGTGTGTGTGTGTGTGTGTGTGTGTGTGTGTGTGTGTGTATACACACACACATCCATATACACATTGGGCACTTAGGTAATTTCCAGTTCTTACTTATTGTGAACAGGGCTGCAATAAATATGGGGATCCATACATTTCTGCAAGCTGGTGTTTTTGTATCTTTCAGGTAAAAAATACCCAGAAGTGGAATGTGTGAAGAAGCTTTTTAGTCTGATGTAATCTCAGTTGTTTATTTTTCATTTGATTCACTTGATGCTGGAGTAAAGTCCCTAAGGGCCCCCCTAAGGCTGATGTCATGGAATGTCTTTCCTATGTTGTCTTGCAAGATTTTTATGGTTTCCGGTCTTATGTACAAGTCTCTAATTCATTTTGAGTTATTTTTTGTGAATAGTGGTAGAGAGTGATCTAACTGCATTATTTTGCATATAGCTATCCAGTTTTTTCCACACCATTTATTGACCAGACTTTCCCTTCTCCATTGTATAGTTTTGGCTCCTTTGTTGATTAACTGACTGAACATGTGTGTCAACTTCTGGTGATTCACTTCTTTTCCACGGATATGCGCCTCTGTTATTACTCCAGTACCATACCGTATCATTTTATAGTACAGCTCAATGTCTGGGAGTGTAATCCCCTCTGGATTCATTCTTTTTTTCTCATAATTGCTTTGACTATTCAGGGTCTTTTGTTGTTCCATCCAAATTTTAAGATTTTTGGTTATTTTTCCTTGAAATAAGCCCACGGGATTCTACCCAGTCATGAGCAGGGGATGTCTCTCCAACTCTTTGTGTCTTCCTCTATTTCTTTTAAGAAGGACTTGTAGTTTTCATTGTACAGGTCTTTCACTGCCTTTGTTTAGTATATTTCAAGATACTTGATTTTTTTCTACTGTTTTAATGGTATAGTTTGCTTAATTTCATTTGCTTCTAAAATGTTGTTAGCATACAAAAATGCAATGGATTTTTGTGCATTGATTTTGTAGCCTGCTACTTTACTATACTCATTGATTAGTTCCTGTAAGTTTTGACAGTTTTTAGGGTTTTCAATGTATATAATCATGTCATTTGCAAATAATGATAGTTTTATTTCCTTATTTCTAATTTGGATGCCTTTTATGTTTCTTGCCTAATTGCTCTAAGACCTTCAGTATGAGATTAAATAGCAGTAGTCAGCCTTGCCTTGCTCCTGACCTTTCAGTTTTTCACTATTTACTATGACACTGGCTGCAGATAATCATATATGCCTTTATTGTGTTAACTAATGTACCTTCTATCCCCATTTTATGCAGGGCTTTTATCATAAATAGGTGTTGAATATTGTCAAAGCATTCTCTCTGTGTGTTGATATGATTGTGTGGTATTTTTCCTTGCTTTTGTGGATACGGTGTATTACATTAATAGATTTGTGCATGTTGAACCATTCTTGCATCCCTGGGATAAACAACACTTGGTCATGACGGATAATCTTTTCGATGCATTTTTGGATTCATTTTGCAAATATTTTGTTGAGATTTTTTGCATCTTTGTTCATTAAAGATATCGGTGTGTAATTTTTTTCGTGGTGATGTCTCTCTCAGTTTTTAGTGTCAGTGTGATGTACACCTCATAGAAAGTATTTGAAGTGTTCCCTATTCTTTAATATTTTAGAAGAGTTTGAGAAGAATCGGTATTAATTTTTCTCTGAAGTTTTGGTAAATCTCATTAGAAAAGCCATCTGGTCCTGGCATTTTATTTTTAGGAAGACTTTTTTAGATTCCTAAATATTGCTGTTTTAAGGTCAGCTGTTTGATAACCTTAGTTTCATCTGAAAGTCCCTTCACAAGAGCACCTGGATTAGTGTTTGAATGAACTAGGCATGGAAATCCTGGGAGGACCTCTTCTGCAATTCTACCTACCATTCTCCTTCCCTTCCCATTTACAAACTTGTTTTTTTACTTTACTCTTCTCCTTTGCATAGACAGAGAGCCAAGCAACTTTAATACAGATTGTCCCTTTCTTTCTGCTCTTCTGATTGAAGAGTGTTTGAGTGACAGCACCTCCACCATGGCAGGAAAAGCAGGGCCTTGCAGCCAGATGCAATGACCTCACATATCACTTTTATTTGCTCAAGACTCAGCTTCCTCAGTGGTAAACCAGGGATGATGATACCACTTACAGAGTTGTTATAACAATTTATGAGGTAATATATCTGGAAATGCTTTGTAACTCTAAACTGCTTTGCACATGTGTGCACATACAGACATACACAAAAAAACTCAAATGAGTTTGAGTATCACATCTCTCAGGAAGCTTTCTCCAACGCCTCAAGGTAGAGCGAGAAGTTCTCTCAGTTCTGAGCTTCTGGAGTCCAGGGGTAAATGCCTTTTAAAAGACACATCTAATTCCACTATGATTATCTCTTCAACCCATCAGAACTATGTTCCTTCATGACAGGAGACATGCTTCTTTGTTACGGTCTCTCCAGCACTGAGCAAGATACCTGACATCAAGTGTCACATAGCATGCTGGCTGAGTAAAAGAACAACCCTTCCAATCCTGTCCTCCATCTACCTATCAAATGGGTACCTGTCAAATGATAATGGATCTCCTGGGGATGAAGAGGCTTTGAAGCATCTCAAAGGAAACCAAATCTATTCTGGTGAGTAGAGAAGCTCATACCTGACATTCCTGGGCCTCCTTTTCCTCGTCTGTCACACTCGTTCCAGCTACATCTCATTTCTTTAGTCCCACATACCCCATCCCCATATTTTCAACCTCAATTAAAAGTGAGTACTTTACACACCAATAAAAATGAGCATAAAACTTTGTTTCTAATTGAACATTGGTGGTAAACTTAATTATATAACAGATGTTGATTTACAATGATGCCTCATGAAATGTGTAAAGTTATGATGGCATGTTCCTTCAATAAAATTAATTTAACAATGTTTGCTTTCTTTTCCCTCTGCTCCCATAATCTAACCCATCATGAAGTCTTGTTGCTCCCACCTGAAAAATAGTCCTCAAATCTCAAACTTGGATGACAAGACCTCCTCCTAGAGCTTTAGCACACTCTCCTGAGCACCTCAGTAAGATGCACCAAAGCCCAGAGTACACAGTCATTGGCACTCAGTGAGCCAGTCGTGATGATCAACTGGAGGGGACCAGGGCCAAGTCTTCCAACTGCCTTCCTGGTGGCCTGTCTCATAGGCATCCCAAAGGTGAGCAGAGAATGAACCCTGACCTGAAAAGAAAAAAAGAATAGAAAAGAAAAAGAAAAGGCATACTGCTAAGATGAGGACTACTTCTGAAAACCCCTAGAATCTGACTTTATTCTCCTCATTCACTTCAACCTTCTCACTCTTCCTCTCCCCTCACCCTTTTTCTTTCTTTCCTCTGAACACTGCTTGTGACGCCCCATCATTCCTACCTAATGAAACCATAGATGTTGATCCAATTTTTCCATTTCCAGTCCTACTAAGAAGAGGGCTTCTAGAGTTTTGATTCAGAGAAGTAGTGAATCAAGTGCAATGTGAGATTATGGGTACCAACAATCACTGCTGTCTTCTGCCAGGGTGGGTATCAGTCAGTTGCTGCGGCAGCAATGCTGTGTATAGGTGACACCCAGTCTCCTGGCCTTCAATGAGCTCTCATTCTCACCTTCACGGGTTTGCAGGTCAGCTCCACTGGTCAGGCTGGGCAGTGCCCCAGGACGTTCTCTTCTTCTGGTGGATCACCAAAGGGAAAAAGCCAAGCCCGAGTGCACGCTCACATTTAAGTTCTCCACTCAATCCCATGTCAGAGTCCAAAGCAAACCCATAGAAAAGGCCAACCTCACTGGGGAGGGAAGCACACTCAGCCACAGTGGGAGGGGGAAGGCTGTGAATGTCTGCTCAGTAGTGACCACAACTGTTCTAGAGGGTGAGGGGTCATCATAGCTCTCTGTTGGAACTACTTGTAGGAAGTGTCTCTGTATACTATGAATAATGCTGCACCTGAAAAATCACCTTTTGCCAAAATGTTGTCTGTGCAGCTCCTATTACCTAAGTCAGTGTGATTGCTTGAAACACCTTAGTTTCATTTATACATGTGACAAAAAGCAGAGAAATTATCTAATACGTATTTTAACAAAGTTGGGCTAAATCACTGAATTATGGAGCTGAGGGACCCTAGGATTTCCTATTCAAAGCTTTTCCTTTATAGACCCAAGGCTGAATTCCAGCACACTATTGGTTGAAGGTTTAACCAAAGGCATGGAGTAAACAAGTTGACTACCAAACCCAGTAGTTCTTCCCAGGCTTACTCTCCTTCGGGAATAATTCTCAGTAGATTCATCCATCAGGCATTTATTTACAGGTGAGAAGGAAAAGTGTCACCTTCTAAGACCTACTAGCCTCAGAAAATTTTAGTCTGTTCCAATATTAATCCAGACTATGTTCTTTGCTCAAAGAATTCATAGTTTGCATGTGTTTGCTAAATCAAGTACATGATTTCTTAGATGGAAGCAGGAGTCACTTTGGTGTGATGATCGTGGCCCACTTTCTCACTTGGGTTCTGGAGCAGAATGTAGCAGGACCTGGCTCAGAGGGCACAGGGGTCATGTGTCCAAGGACTCAGAACTCCGGGATGGTCAGTGACCAGAAGGAGCAGGGCGCCGGATACAAAGCCTCCCCAAAGAAAGGAGTTGAGAGATAAACCTAAGAGACTCAATGAGTTGTTGGATTTGAAAGCAAAATTAGGGATTTATTCCTCTAATCATTACTTTATAAAACATCAATCTAATTCCACTCTTGCTTAAGATCCACCTGTAGCTCCCCACTGGCCTATGATACAAATACCGTACCTTCCCGGTCTCTTTGTAACCAGACTACACGAATGTCTTCTCTTTCCAGCTTCCACCTTCTGGTCACCTTTCCCTCTGCCTATAATACTCACCCTTCTACCCTCCCTCCCAGCCTCCTCTGCCCCCTGCCTTCTCCCTTCTCCTCTTATCATAACCCTCAGCATGTTTCCAGATCAGTTCAGTCTCACATCCCGATACCTTCCCCAGAGGCATATCTATGCAAGTTGTTCACTGGGCCCCCACAGCACCCTGTTCCGTCTGCTGAAGTCATATTCCGTCTTGTGACATTGTTCATTGAAACTTTCTCCCTCGTGGAACTCTGAGTTCCTTGAGGATAAAGACCATGTCCTTCTTACTTTTGCATTTCTTTCATTTACTCTAGGGACATGTGCATAATACTTAAAAATCTGACAGATGAGTGAGGAAATGCATACTCTCAATTATGAGCTACCAGACCGACACATAGGTACATCTTTCTCAAATTCAAGGGTAGTTGGAATTTGTGCTCCAAGAAAAGAATAATGAAATCACTGAAGCAATAGGAATGAAGAAAGGTTTTGGACAGACCTACAGAAAACAGCAAAGTACAACTTCTAAACAAAGGACATGAATACCCAACATAAAGCTTGGAAAAAGAGAAAAATCAATCCTGAGGTTCATTGCTAAAGTCTACAAAATAATGAAATCTTAATGGATATTTGCACAATGAGTTGACATTCTGTGACTTTCAAAATACGAAATGTACCAATATAACCACAGACCGATGATCAGACAGTGTCACTAAAAGTCCATTACCAAATCCCATTTGCTCAGATTTCTCATTTCACCTGACCTACCATTGCACCACTCTTAGGCCACCACTTAAAAGCCTCATTATTAGGCACAGGGAGTGCACATTTGGATAGAGAGAGCATCTGCAGTTGTATTTGAAGGTGTCTCCCATTGCTATGAAGTCAAAGCTATAAATGGCGAGATGGGTGATGTAATTGTCCACAGAATACGAAACAAGTCGGTTCTCTTCAAGAAGCAGAGCATACATATCAGGAGGATCTGACTGGGGTTGAGGAGAGTTCAAGGAGCAGAGTCAGAAAACTGAGTGACCTCAAGCAAGTCACTTGACCTCTCCTGGACTGAATTGCTTCATCTAAAAGAGTGAGGCTGGATGACATTCGAGAACTTTCAGCACCGAAGAGTCTATGGAAGAGTAGAAAAACTCCAAAATATTAAAAAGAATACATGAAATAGTCAAATGGCCCACCATCCACAGATTTACACTATAAATTGCATTGTTCTTTTCAACCTACACCCTACTATGTACGTCCTTCACTTTTGGGTCTCTACAATCTCACAAAGTGTGACAGTAATAATGGGTGAACTCATTAAAAGAATATTAAATCCGCTACCCAAAGCAAACTAATTCCAACTTAGGAAAAGTAGCCTCTCAAAGGGCATCCTTGGCCCCATAGTTTATTGAAATCAGGTTCCACTTACACAACATTGTGAGTGACTTCCTGAGTCCACACCAGGTACTGTGCCCCTCTGGTGACAACTCTAATGAAGGAAAACACTCATTTACCCAGGAGTATTTTGGCCCCATTTCAACAATAGACAGCAAAATAGGGACAAAGATATAAAGGCTAAATTAGGTACAAAGATGTATGAGTTCACTTTCCAGCATGTCAGTGACACTAGAGTGATCTCCAATTTCCATGAAGTCTAGGAATATTTTGACTGACAATGAAAAAGCAACTTGTAGACAGTTTTAAGGGAGATATAAAGACTATAGACTAGCTATTGCTTTCCTTCTTTTTCCTTGTTATAAGCGTGCATAGTTATCTTGCAGGAATCAAGTAGACTAACCTCCTAAATGGCACCATTTCCTTCAGTCAGTGGACCGCTGCTGTTCATTGAGGTCTCATCATCTCACAAGCTGAGATAGCAGTACTTGGTGAGTTAATTAAATGAACATTAAGTCCTATATCCCAAAATATTATTAAACAAAAATTTCAACCAATGCAAAGGATTTCTAAATTTGAAAAGCAGAGTTAAGAAAGCATATCCTGTGTCCCTTTGAACAAAGTCAGGTAATTTCTATGTCTCCTCAGTTCCTAAGACTCCGGGTCTCTGAAGGATGGGATAACTCTGTGGATGCTGCAGAACATGTGGGTGGTCCCAATAAACAGGGAGGTTAAAGATGGAAATGAGCTTTTGAAAGACTAGTGGTGAATTTACACCTCTGGTTGTTGCTATTGTCCCTTCTAAATTCCTAGACAGGTAGCTGTGACATGGATGAGGTCTACTTAAATCTTAACAGAAAAATTCTTGCTCTGCTATGTCTAGCTTTCACCCACTTGTCTTGTTGTGTGAATTTAGACACTCTTCCTCTTCTCTAAGACTCTGAAAACCTCTGCATCTTTAAGTTTCATTATTCCTGTCCAAGTTGACATATGTCAACAATGATTAGATTTTGGGGGCAAGGGACTGGCTTTTGCTCTGGGAGTCACAGCCTTGGCACTCACTGCCTGATGACTCAGTGTGTGTTTTGGGTTGTCCCAGGCTTGCGACAATCTCTCCACACCAGGCTCCACTTACAGACTGCATTTTTGGGGTGACTAGAGATTTTATTCAATGGAGCCTACAACTGGTCTCCACACACAGCCCGTTCGTACTCCAGTCAGTGCGTCCCAGGCAGGAGTACACAGGGTAACAGGACAGGAATAAAGCATGGTACGTCCCCTAAATGGGAACACACACAATCTGACCTGATCAGTGGATTTCTATCATGTGCTCCTCTAGATCTATAAACAAGCAGCATAGATTATTTTTTAGAGTCATACAGGTTATTTTTTTTCTCAGCCCATGAATCCAATTAGCTATGATCTGCTTCTATTTTCTTGGGTTTAAATACAACAAGAGGTTTATGACGGGTATCATTGCGGGCTGGACCATGTAGTGCTCAACTGCTATCAGAACTGCATTATTCTCTTCCCACAGGCATGCAACGGGGGACAGGACCATGAAGCGAGTTACTCCTGTGAAGTTAAATGTGATGGAACAGGCCATCCTGATACACTTTCCAAGTTAGTGAGGGCCCTGAGCTTGCACCTGAAGTGTTCCGCTGAAGCTGTTCCTTAGGGGATAAGCAAAAATGGTGGGCCCGCCATTGGTCTGTTTATAAGCCCATTCTTGATTATAAAACTTGCTGCTTGGTCAGGGATCGTGTGGACTGTGGATGACAACTTTTTAAAACCCCTAATTATAGAGTTCTCAGTCACTTTCCTGCTTCATTTGAGTAAGAATAAAAATGATTTTCCAACATGTATTAGCTGCGTGATTTTTAGCAAGTTAGTTTCTGCATCAGTGAAACGAGACAATAATCCCCACCTAGGGTTGGTATGAAGACTAAATAGGCACATATATAAAGCATACAGTTCAGTGCCTCTAACACAGTAGGCACTCTGTAAATGCCAACCTTTATCAAAATTCAAAGCACAAAGTCATTTTATTCACTCTAAGCACTGGACAGACTGGCATGCTTCAGAATGGTCTAAAAGGTTTTGTAAGCTTACCTGTAGAGACGCAGTGAAACTCCCACATCACATTAAGTCATGAAGATCCTAGATCTCTCCTCCTTGCTTAGGAGGTCTATGCTTTTGAGTTTGGTTTGCAAACCCTAGAATAACATAATGGACGTCTTGTACAAGGCAGGCAAGTGCATCGCGATGGAGGTCGGTACCCAGCTTCCTAGCTCATAACCACTGCCTCACACCCTTAAAATTACAGAAATTTGAGGATGATATAAACTAACCTTAATCAATCAATCAATGAAAGTCTCTAAAATTTTTCCCAATAATTCCATCATAAACTAACACAAGTGTTTTATCTTAGTCTTGTTTTTAGTGTTTAGGTTATCTTATTCATGTTTTATATTTTTAAAAGGCTAGATGCTTCTAAATAAAATTAAATCTAGAAAATTAGGTATTGTGGGCTTATTTCTAAAACTTCTATCACATTAAAGTGAATTTTCCTAGTCAAAACAACTTCCTTTAAAAAATGAAACAAAAATTTAGGTAACATCTGAGGCAAAATGTATTTTAGGTAAACTTACTAGACAAAGTTCTTTCTCCTCACCATCACAGGCTTAAAAGCAGTTTAAGACCTGAGAGAAACCAGATTATACAGAGTAAGGCTTGTATTAAACCATTATTTATATTGACAAATATAAAAATTAAGGACTCAAGGATCTTTCTTTAAACATATGTAACAAATGTGTGTATATGTGTTTATACATTTAAAATGTTATATGTGTATATATGTAAAATATATGTAGATATGTAAAATGATTAGAAAAAAAAACTAGATGTTTCTCTTTTCTCTCCCAGCTACCTAGAAAAAGTGATTTGGGAAATTCGAGAATCATTCCATGGTATCAAAATAGAAAATGTTTCCATTGAGACTGATTTCTTAAAGCACCCAGAAGAGTACTTAACACACACTAGATATTGTCAGGTTTGGTTCTATCTACCGTCCTTGGGGGTCCTATGGCATGAGGTGATAATACTGTTGCACATTTTTCTAGTATCAGTTAACTGTTTATGCAGGCTGGCTGACGGGCTCTCTAAAAGAGGGGCACCACAGGCTAGCAACCCTGAGGCTCGGTGGCGGACCCTCTCTTGACATCCTGTCCAGGTCAGTCATATGGCTTCTCTATGCCTCACCTCCTCCCATGTCAAGTGGAAATGCTAATGACATCTGTTTATTAATAGTGTTTTCATGATGCCCAGATAACTTACAGGAAAGCACTTCTTAAAACTTTACAGAGCTGCTTAAATGCTCTATGAACCTTGTGTGGATGGAAAGGAAGGAATTTGCAGTGTTAATCCGTTGAGTGGATGGAAATAGCTTTGACAATGGTAACTGAGTAATACTAAAACCTCATACCACTCTGCTCTTGGGTTTAACTGATGCAAGTCGGCAAAGGCATATCTGATCTATTTCTGTTTCTCTCTTCCCCTCCCGCCCCCTCTCTGTTTGCTTCCTAGGTCCATCTTGTTACTTGATGATCTTTTTTTTAACTGACTGACTTTCAATATTATCATTTACAGTATTTGTATCCATCACTACTACTAGACAAAACTTACAAGATGCTGAAAAGTCAACTCCTGGGACAATATTATCTCTGAACAAAAAGCAATGACATCATTAGAGGAAAGAATCCAGTTTAGCCCAGGCAATTAACAAAAACATGACTCATTCTGGCCCCATAAACTTTTCTGGCAGAAACAAAATAAACCTTAAGTTTTATCTGACATGTGTGAGTGGCTATTTCTGATTGTTTTCTATTGTGTTGTTGTTTGAGTTCCCAGAGTATCTTTTTGGGTAAAATAAATCATCCCTGTCCTGCTCACTTGTCTGAGAAATTAGGTGTGGTCTGGTGGGGCCACTCCTTCAGGTATGGACACTACCAGTTGCTGGCTTTTCAGATCCATCTCAGACATACCTGTTTAACAGACATACTAACCACAGAAAATTCAATTCAAATAGCTTAACAATCGAGGCAAGAGGTCCATAAAAAGGACACAATTTGAGGTTCCATACACTGCCTGACTGAGACACAAATGATAAAGGACCCAGTACTCTCAATGCCGTGGCTCTCTCCTTCCACAATGGTTTGTCATAGGAGAACTCTCTTCTCAGGGCTGTGTGGTGGACACCGGCAGCTCATCCTTCTTATCACGGCCAGGTCTTCGTTACAACATCACCATCACAAGTCCTGAGGCTCATTCTGCTTGGATAGCTTGGATCCTGTGACCTCTGCAGACCAATCCTTGTGGTCAGCGGATGGACTGTGTTGACTTGCTCAGCTCAGGTCATGGGCACCACTCCTGAGGTCAGGTCAGTGATGTCAGAATACAAAGATCCTGAACACGGGGGTGGGGGTGGGGTCAAGGGGAAAGGGAGAATGGAGAGGACCACACGCTGCATCCTGTAATCGACCTGGACTTAAGCATATGTGATAACAGTGGCTGAGTTTTTGATATTTTTTATTCTTGCAGCTTTTCAGAAGGGAAAAATAAAGAGTGGCAAAGGCAGTTATGCACTGGAAATTCCTCTCTCTGCATTAAGTACTAAGTATACTCCTTTCAAACGAATATTTTCGAATTCTGAATTTATCCTTTTATATAACATTACCCAATTTATTCACTTTTACTGTTTCAAGTGCTTACATTCTGAAAGAAAAATATTAAATGTCAAACATTGACTCAAGAGGAGAAAAATAGAAATGGGAAAATATCAATAATAAAGTCATGACACTAAAAGTACATAGTCTGACTCTAATTAGTACAGAATGCAAAAATAAGTTTCTAGTTTTAAAATTCCTTATACTTTCAGCTGGAGAAGTTACTAAGAAGTCAATCCATATTCAAAGGTACAGACTTTACTTTTACTTATTAAACTCTAACTTTTCCTACTTTAGTAAAAAGCATCTTTGCCTTTTATAGTCTTTTCACATTGTCATTCACCACAGATCTTGATGTGGCTTAGAAGTACAGTAAGAATGGATGATCACGCATCTCTGACCAGATTTTTGCTGCTCCGCACCTCATTTTCACCTGGCAGTCCATCAGTGATGTCTTTGAGGGGAATTATCCCACATTTGGCATAAAAGTAAACCTTTCTAAATATTTGGACTTAAATTTCTGCAGTCCCTCAAAGTCTTCTAGGTTTACAAAGAGAAGGGTATCACAACCCATTTCCATTCCACAGGGTTTGTGTGTATGTATGTAGGGGAGAAGCGAATATGCAGAGATCACCTTCATACTCCTTGGTGTCATCTCAAACTCTAAAATATTCTGCCTGCCTCGTATGACCTCTGAAATGCCACCATCAAAGGGCCATTCATTTAGATTTAGGCACTATGCATTTAGCAACCTCAAACTGAAAAAAAAGTTTGATTACTCAATACCCCCAACAACCAGTCACACTCTGAAGATGTAATAAGATTTGACAGAGGTTGCCAAAGGGTCCGAAGAGTCTGGAGTACAAAGAAGGCTTATGAGGTAGAGTGAGAAGGAGTGAAGTTAGGTCCAAGTTACTGTTCAGTCTAGAAAGAGGAATGTACTCAGCTGAGTCCTATATAGTTAAGTAAAAGAGCTTTGTAAATGTCATCAGCAATTAATTGCAATTAATTGAAGTGTACTATTTCAAGGACTAACCCCTCAAGACACTAATTCTCAAACATTCTTGGAAACGCCTGGCAAGATACAGTTACAGGGAAAATTTAGGGCAATTTCTGCTACTAATAACAAATGAAATTTAGTCTTACCCCTAATTAAGGGAATTAGGATTTCAAATTATTTATTTTTCCAAAGTTACTTAAGAAAAAAGATCACTACCTAAATATAAAGCTTCCTCTCTACTAGTGTGATTATTTACTTAAGTGCACATTCGGGTTGTAATATATGTTTAAAAAATGTACATTATTACTAAATAATGTAATACGACATGGCAAGAGGTTTTTACACTAACATCATAAATTTAAGTTTTCAGTTATTCTGCATATTATAACTGTAGCTGCTTTCCATAATGACTATGCTTATAGTTTTGTTTTGTATTTTTTAAGGGAAGGTACAGGCAGGATTGAAGGCAAGCAGAGATAGGCAGGCAGGAAGAGAGGAGGAAGAAGCACTGCATTAATTTTATTTAGTTGCTCATATTGGTCGTTTCCAACAAGCCTAGCCTCGAATCCAGTACCTTGGGACATATGTAGACTGCAATGGCAGAAGGTAGCAGACTTAACTGTTACTCCACCAGGGTGTGCCCTTAAGTCATCTTAATTTCTAACTTTCTAGAACCAAGAAAAATTCACATAAGAACATAATGGCTCAATAATCTACCCTTTGAGAAATTATAGGTATGAGATTTTTTTGCACGTAAATTTTATATAACTTTGTATTTATATATTTCATTATATATTTATATAAAATATAATTATATAAAATTTACGTGCAAAAAATTTCATAAATTATATATTTATATGAAATACATAAATAAAATGATTTCAATGCTAATTAGATACATTATTAACGAATACTTTACCTTGCTAAAATATTCTGATCTTTGCTCTAGATCACCACATACTAGGAGGACCAGTTTTACTTCACGTCTTCTGAGCTTGATAAGAATTGTTATTTAGCGAAAAGGACCTCTTTATCAACTATCCCATGCTATGCTTTAAAGAATGGCTCCTATGACACCACAAAAAGGGTGCACTGGATGAAATGCCTCAAATAATACAATGAAAGTCACGGATTTTGAAAATATAAAAATCCGAGACACACGTTTTATAATTTTTTTTCCCATTGTTACAGCTCTGAACAAAAAAGAACATCTTAATCAAGAATAAGTGAAAAAGGTATGTGCCAAATCTAAGCACCTGAGTCCTGTCAAGAATCTATTAGCAAGGAATCTTTTGGATGTTTTATTACAACAGAAACTCAGTCCTTAAAAAACTTATCCAAAGTCATTGGACCCATTTTATTTGGTTTTTAAAGCACTTATCCAAAGTCACTGAATCTGTTTCATTTGAAGAAAAAGTCCTTGCTTAAATCTGGGAAGATGGCACTATGAGAAATGACCTCAATTCACTGCAGGGCTCAGACACTGAGTCAGCATGCCCCAAATGAATTACCTTCAGTAAATCTATACAGCTCAGGAAATGCTAAGTAAGTTTAATATACAAATACACATCAAACACTGGTTTGTATCCTCACCGCATTTGTCTTAACAAACTGCAGCGATACACGTTAGGGACTCCAGGAGAAACAATTTCAGAGAAAAGAATTCTTCCAGTACATTGATTATGATAGGTAGAGGTAAACCTATACTGTAAAGAAACTTAACAGGAGTAAATTAAGATTTTCCAAATTTTTATCCTGTGCTCAGATGCTAGATTTCAATAATATTCTCAAAAGGATTCTATATATCAAATAACCTGAGCTTGTTAAAAAAAAGATGACGAAATGAATGCAACATTTAACATAGATTTTATTTGTTTAATTTGGTAAATGTAGGATGTAATGGCTTTCAGGTAAACTGTGTGATTTCAGTCACAACTCAACAGTTAACATGATTCTGCAGAACAGTCTTATCTTCAAGAGCTATACCCACCCCACACAGACACGGCTACAGAAATCCATGTACATGTATATTAGTTTTCCACAACTCTAGAATGTAGATTTTATAGTCTTACACATGTCAAAATTATCCATTTGATTCAGGGGATAACCCTAAGGAGATAAAAATTCATGCAATGATAGTTTTTTAAGTAAATCCAATATCTGATAATCCAATGCTATGTAAAGTGCACTGAATATCTAAAATAAAACAAGTGCCAATTTTATCATGAATTAATAACATATTTATTGTCTTGAAACCAAACAGGTTTGGTTACTTTTTGTCTTTCTGAGTCAGCTCTCTAGAGGCCATTTCTCATTCCTCAAACTTCTTAAAAGAAATAAAAACCAAGATATTTCATTTCTTCTTTGCAGTTAACAAGAGATGGCAGAGGGCTCAAGGTAAGTATGTTCTTGATAATTCAGAGTCAGAAAGTACTTCTTCTTGAGCAGAAGGTTCATAATCTCCTGCATTTTCAGCCAATTCGATATCTAACTCATCATTACTTTCTGCACTGTAATCAACTTCTTCAAGGAATCGAGGTTCGTCTTCATCCAAAACATAAGTGGTAGGGCTGTAGCCAAAGCATATAGAACATACAAGACTTAATTAGAAACTATAAGGTTCTAGTATTAGATCATTTTACCATACTGGGTTAATTTGGGTTCCAATATAATAATAAGTAGTTTGGGGTTAAGTTTTAAAATGGTATCCAAAACAAAAGGTGATCCAAATAAATAAATGATGTAAAATAGTTGAAACCTTGCATTGCTAAGAAGAGGTGAAATGAAATGCTCCTTTTTAAGTATTTTACAATAGTGTCAATATACATCATATGATTAAAGTTACAAAAAACAATGAACTCATATGGCTACTCATTTGAAAGATTTTATTAATTTGAAGGCTATTAAAGATTATTTTTTAAAGGATGGAAACTAGACTTTTGGTGATAACCATGATGTCATGTATAAAGATGTCGAATTAAAGACTTTTTTAAAGTCCTATTTTAATCCCTGCAAATCAAGTAATAAGTTTTCAAGAAGTTTTTCCAGGAAACTGAGTATTTAATTGGTTCCTCCAGTAATGCACTGAAACTTGTTATTCTAAGTCTATAAAATGATTATTTGCCATAAAATAGCCCATAAACTCATCCTCAGTTTCCATCGGGCAAGGATAAAAATGAAAAACAAGCGAATACTCCACACCCAGATTAATTACTTTCCCTTGGGACACAGAAAATATATTTGCCTAAAAGCACTAAGTGCTTCTAAATATTTCATTAAGAAGGTTGTCTGGGATTACAACCACCTTTCCACCAGGATCTGTATCATATTCTTTCCTCTTCAAAGAAAAAAAAAAAAAAAAAGTCACAGAATTCTGATTCCTCCCAATTTGGGAGATTTTACTTACACACAAACACACACTCTGTATATCAAAAAAATACTATAAAGCCTACATTTTATGACTAAAACTATCTTAATTTCACTTAGATGCATATTTGTTTGTATCTCACATGCTTTTAAAAAGGATCTCCCAGAGTTTTACAATTAAAAGCTATAAACTCAGACAATAAAAAAGGAACAATAATTGTTAAATGAACAAAGAGATGTCACTGGGCACATAAAATGAAAGAATTCCTGCAACTGAATATTCAAATCAGTTCAGATATCTAAAAGTTAAGATGGAAAAGGCAAGTTAATAGATGGCATGGTTCTAATGTTCTAAGAAAGCAAAATTCATCTGGTGAGAGTATCACTTTTTTCTCAGAATTTCTTTAATCTTACTCATTAAAGAGAAAAATATATTGTAAACCCACTTTGATCTTCTATAGCAAACTTCCCCTGAAAAGTTCAGGGGTCAGGTCTGATGAAGCAGTCCTGACAGATACAGCTGAGGGCTGAGTTGCGGGGGAGGAGGGGGGACTGTGAAACTTCACAGCATTCCTGACACTCATAACAACAATTTTACAGCCTTCGGTTAGGCAACTAAAATATTTATCATGAATCTGTGAGGTCTTTAGAAAAACAAAAAGATTAAAAGATTATTTGCCTTTTAAAATGACTGTTGTTCTCTGTATTTTGAAAAATAATAATTTATTCCTCCTTAACCTAGATCAAGGTGATTCTCAGAATAGATGTAAGACTACCTAACACAAAGGAAGGAGAAAGATTTCAAAAAGAAAGAGCAAGAAAAGACAAATATTGTCTTGCCATATACTTACCACTGTTCTTCTACATTGTCAATAACAAGAAGAAATGATCATAGAAATGCAAGGAAGGAGACATTTGGCTCAACTGCCGTATACTACATAGGTAAGGGCCTGGAGAAGTCAACCGCGACTGCAGAGGTTGGTTCCATACTGATTAGTCATAGTGGCCAGTACAGTTTAGATGCCCAGTAGCATCATGGAATTGGTCTTCTTCAAAGGGGAGCAAAGCACAAGATCCCCACAGATCAAAGAAAACAGATCAGTATAAATGAAATTGCTGTAGGGAGCCCAACCACTATCCTGAGGCCAGAGCAAGCATCCAGTTCTACTCCGATGAACACTCGGAGATTAATCCATTTGATTAACCCATTTGAATAAGGGAAAAGGTTTAAAGAAAGTCAATGGGGAAACAGAAGAGAAGTATGATTTAGATGAGACAAAGGTGCCCGGGATTAGGTCAAAAAGCTTCTAGACAGGGAGGAGACTTGGAACAACGCTGGGACCAGATTCTCATATGGCCTTTAAGGCAGAGAGGCACAAGCTGGAAAGTAAACTCCTGGAAATGAAAAAAAAAAAAAAAAAAAAGTATAACAAGAAATGCTTGGGTCCAGAAAATAATTTGATCCTGTCAGTTCCTGATCTTGGATTGTTCATATGTTGACAGGACAGTTGTCCTGGCATCCTCCATCCACAGGAGTGGACCAGTTTTGCTCTTCCATCTAACCTCTAACCTGCATTGGCCCAGATATTTGTGTCCAGCTTCTGTAGATCCTAACAAATGCAAGTAGCTTCAGCTTCACTAAGGTCTCCACTACACCGACGTATTACAGGGGCCATCGGGCTAACTCAGGAATATCAGAAGGAAGAAATGAACAGAGGATGCAGAAATAGGGGTGCGGCAGTTCAGAGAAGACTGTGTAGGAAAAGGGGGAAAGATAGATCAGTGGGTCTAAATTTAAGGAGTTAGGGGAATACTAACCTAAAGAGGGAAAAAGGAAGGTTCAATCCCCATCACTCCACTGAAAGCTGTCTTCTTCAGACTATTTTTGTTTCCACTTGCCCATGTTTTCTAGATCTCCCCGCTGCAATTAACTATGGTGGGAATTCCAGCACCCCTTCAAGTGTGCTTCATTTCTGTCCCTTTTTAATGCGCTCTTGTGTTTCAAAAACAGATGTTTACAAAAATACTCTTGGCCAAAACTCTTCTGTGTATGCACTTGAGTGGACTCATGCATATTCATTTATATTCTGATCATTTTAAATGCACATTTCTGGCCTTGACTCCCCCCTTGAGCTTCTCCTATATGTGCATACAATTGCTATGCTCATGTGGCCACTACATACACCTGAAATATTGCATGTTCACCATCTGACTTCATTGTCCTGCCCGCCAAACCTGATGCTCTTGTAGCATTTTTAATACTTCACTCAGGGAGACAGAAAACCAAATTCTCAGCAAACAGTCCTGTCAATCTCTGGATGACTTCCTGCCTCACACTTTACACTGCAAGACCTCACTGACATTGTTTTCTCTGCTCCAGACACATTTCCTCCCCTTCTCCTCCTAACAAGTATTGTTGCTTTAAAAGCAGAGTTCAGGTTCATCTGCAAATGTGCTTCCTCAAAACCCATCTTGGGATAAGCACTGATGCCCTCTCTTCTCCGTACTCTGCACAACACCCTATATGATCACTCCTCATGTGCAGCTGAACTCGTCTGTGGGGGGCCTACCTTCTCAGTACTGACTCAGAAGCACCTTAAAATCAGGAACAATGACTTGTCCATCTTAGTACCTCTTGTCAGTTCCCCGAAATGACTGACACATTGCAGATTTTCAATAAAAGTGTGCTGTAGTCTTTGTGAGAAGTCCTGAGGTTGACAAGATTATCGATTTTCACATTACCACCTCCCACTGACTTTATTTTAGTAAAAATCTTAAAGACACAAGACCAATCATAGCAACTCAGTTTTACTTTTATTAATCATTTCAACATGTATTTTGAGCAGCTTACACCTTAGGAAATGCCTTTTTATACAACATCTCACAATAACCTTTAGTCAAGAGAAAACACTTTAATGCAACTGACCCTACAGTTATGAAGGAATTAATTATTTTACATCAGCATATAGGAATTCAAATATTATTTCAATCATAAAAAAGAAAATTTGATGAGCACTTATTTCCATTCCTATTTCTTGTCTTTCCCCTTTCTACTACTTGCCTTTTTTTCCTTTATTCTCCAATAGCTGTCTCTTACACATCTACCTTAATATATTTCTGTTCTGGATTATAATTCTTGGGGTAAAAATGACTAAGTAAAAAGCAATTCCTTAAGAAACATTTCATTCTAAAGGAGAATAACACTTTAGTCCCCACCCCCCCCAAAAAAAAAAAATTCTCCACATGCTGCTTCAATTAAAATATAAAAACCTTCACCCAAAGAGTCTTCTCACAGGATGAACATATTGAAATTCTCTGCTGATGTCACTAGGAATTCTCTGATGTCACTAGGAATAAAAGCTTACAATTCCAACTGATTTCTAAAGGTAACAGAAAAAAAATCTGCTTCATTCAGACTCTGAAAGTTTTCTGACTATCCTCATGTTAAACTATTAAACACCAACATAATTAAACCTTAAAAATTCACAGTATCCCTCAACTCCTAATCGAAGTAGATGGGAATTATACCCATCCACTTCCATGAGACTTGGTTTGACTTCTAAGACCCTAGAATGCACATCTTGAGCTCTGTTACCTGGCCCATCATGAAGGAAATAAAATCCTCTATGGAGCTGGAAATTCTGGGCACATGCCTCTGCTCTCTACTAACAGTATGGCCTCACTCTACTAGCACAGGTTTTCTTCTGGGTAAAGCAGAAATAACGGTCTCAGTCCCACTGTCTTACAAAGTTGTTTCATTCAAATTAGGTAGTAAATATGAAAGGCATTTGCAAACTATTAAGCCTTATAAATATAAAATGCTATTAGACATTAATAAAACCTATCTTGTTAAAGTAAAGCAATCTTTTCTCAATTTCTAAGGATCCCAGGAAATGGGCTGCCCTAAGCCAATAAGACTTAAGGTACTGCTTTATCTCAGAACCCACCTGTAACCCTACATTCTTCATCTATGTTTTGAGACTAACCTATATGTTTTAAAACAGCGCAACAGATAAATCCTGGGGACGAATTTCTGAAGCTGATGCACAGACAGAAAAATATTCCATTACCCAACTTATCAGCAATTTGTGACTTGCTGATTCTGTCTTTTTTGTCTTGAAGTATCAGGCCTAGGGTGAAAGAAAATCCCTATCTGCACACATATTAGAGGACATTGAATTTATATAATTTGATTCTTATCTTGCAAAAGATATACTATCTACTATATATCACAACATAAACAAAATTATCCATAGAAAATACAACAATATTTGTCAGTCTTTGGAGACCGCAGCACGCGTACAGGAACACATACACACTCATGCAGGTGCACAGAGATACAGAATAGCAAACAAAAGAACACTTATCTATTTGTGAAAAAAGGAGAGATGCTAAGTACTAATACTTTTGTTGGAAAAAAAGTGTAACAAAGATGCCTTCAGGAAACAGTAACATTAATTAAGTCACTAAACTCCAAGCTAACTTATTACTGATCTACAAGCATTCCCTATACATAAAAAATGTTTAAATAGATTCATAAATAGTGCGGGAGAGTTTTAAAAAACCAAAACTAGTACATTTTAGTAATTCTGTTTATTCACTTGAAGGATACAAAATATAATGAAAGAACAGGGAAATTTTAGAGTTATATCTGGATCCAATTCCTGGTTTTAACAGAAATTACTAGATGGATGATCTTGAGTAAATTCATCTGAGTCTTGATATATAAAGGGATTACATCTGTATCTGACCACTCTCAGTAGAACTAGAACCTCTGAGATGATCAAATTTATAGCACTTCGTAATAAGCATGTATGTCAGGGGTCCGGAGACCACTCCAGGTTCAGTGACTCCAGGTTTGCTAGGAAGAATTACAGGATTCAGCACACAGTCATAATCACAGCTGTGACTTATTACAGTGAAAGGATACAAAGCAAAATCAACCAAGAGAAAAGGCGCATGGGGCAAAGTCCAGAGGAAACCAAGGCAGCTGCTAAGAGGCAGAGAAGTCATCAGAGCTTTCAGCAATTTCAAAGGACTGGAGGCAAAAATTGCAGTTCAGAGCTGCCAAGTTTCCTGAAAGAAGGGAGTTGCAGAGATGTGACCCCAACAGATTTCCCCTTGAGACATTTGACATACTCTGAAACCATACAGTGCAAAAGGTTAAAAAGCAAAACAGAAAGATGCAAAATAAACAAAACAGAAAATATAAACAATGGAATATCTGGCTATCCTATGGTGCTGAGGAGAGGAGAAGCCTTAGGTCTTCAGCTGTGACCTCTGAGGGCTACCACTAGAGAGGAGGGAGGGATGAGTCAAGGATTAAACAGATTTCACAAATTTTGCAAGCCCACCTCAAGTCAGCTGGTACCCACATACTGGGGAGATCTGCCCTATGCCATGGCTTGTCAGAGGATAGAGTAAATCCTTCTGAAAGGAATGTGTATTGTTCTTTATTCTGATATACTATATATTTTTTTGTAGTCTCAAATAGACATTTATATGAAAGAAATAACTTCTCTCTTCAAGAGGCTACCAAGGATATTACACATGCATATTTATAAATATATGTGGTCATTATGTTCCTTGTACAGTTAAGTCTTAGAAACTAACAACTACTATCTAGATACCTATCTGGAGTCAATGATAAGGACCATTTCCTTCTTTATGTGAAGTTTCAAATGCTTTCACTATAACCAAATCTGGCCTGGAAACTGAAGAACTCATATCAGAACCAAATTTATTTTTCTATATTATTTCAATCCCCTTTATATGAATGAATGCAGCCTTGTGAACAAAAGAGATAAAAATCATTTTTAAAACAAGATTAACTGCATTAAATAATTTAAAAGTACATTTAAAACAAAGCACATTTATACCAATAGGCTCTACTACACAGTTAGGTATTAGATATTGCCGTTAACATTTAGCCACAAATAAGGACAGAGACTGTGTCCATGATCAAAATTGAATCAGGCTCCTGTGAGATTGCTTTTTGACTAGGCCCCCATCTTTGGCCTTAGTCCCATGGCTTTGCCTGCTTACTCCAATTTCAGTCAGAATCCTACAAAGTCAGTTTATAGAAAGTACCCCCAACCCTCAGTATCTGATCATCCTGGCCTGCTTTTGGCAAAAATTCTGTCAGGTAGGTTTAGCTGACCTGAATCTCTCTTAGCCCAGTATTTCCTCTTAAAATTTCTGTCTACTAACACCCCGTCTCTACTCCTTGGCTATAAAGTCCCACTTTTCCTTACTGCAGTAGAAGTTAAACTCAATCTCACTCTGCTACTGCAAACTCCATTGCAGCAGTACTCTCAAATAAAGTCTGCCTTCCAGTTCTTTAACTGTGTCACGAATAACTTAACAATATTAATCTGACTTTCTCAGAAGGAAAAGTTCCTACATATTTATAAGTAAATACTAGCTTCCCATAAAGAGAGTACAAACAATAGTGAGGTTAATATTTCATTCTAGTGCTAATGGCCTATAGCAACCATTATATTCATACTACATTACCAATAACTTCAAGTCAGTCTCTTCTACTAGGGACAGAGATACAGAGGTAGAGCTTTTAACCAAGGAATATTATGATGATAACTAGTCCACAGTCCTGTATACATTCCCTAAACCTTATTAGAAATGCACCTTACCTTTAACAAAATACATCAAATTAGAATTGTTAAAGTATTAACACAAAAAGTAATGATTCTAAGCACATTTTAAAGGGTTCCTTCAGCTCACACCCTATTTGTTTTATTAGCTACATTAGAAACAATTTCTCACCAAATTTTCTAATATCTATGCTGTATGCACAAAATGGAGTAGAGTACTAACACATGCTACAACATAAATGAACCTCAAAGAAAGGTGAAACAGGTGGACACAAAATGTCACAAGTTGCATGATTCCATTTATTTGAAACATCCACAATAGGCAGACCATAGAAGCAGAAAGCAGATTAGCGGCTGCCGGGGTCTGAGATGACTGCCTAATGGATATGAAGATCTCCTTTGGGGGTGATAAAAAAATGTTTTGAAACTAGGTAGAGATGACTGATGATTACACAATATGTGAGTGTACTGAACACCATTAAACTGTTCATTTTAAGATAATGAATTTTTGTTGTGAATTTCACCTGATTTTTTTTAAGTCCAAATACTATCTGATTATACGAGAGTAATAATACTTCCTTTAACACAGGTGAATTTTCATTATGCTAAAACACCGTGTAGAGTTTAATATTTTTCTATTTCATTTTCCTATAATGTTTTAAATATATTCAAACTTCAAGTACTTCTTCCATATGCCTAATACCCTAAAATTCAGTAACCACTGCAAAATCCTAATGAGTACTGTTAAATGTGTCATCAGTCTTATTCTCAAGTCCTTTAAGAGTCAATGACAAGACTGTTTAATAGTTTAAGTGACAGGTAAAATAAAAACACTTTTTGCTAAAAATAAAAATACTACATAGCTGTAAGCTTTTATGTGCGTTCCATCAATATCCCTAGCACTGACCCAGAAGAACCCCCCACCCAGGAGCAAACACAACTGGGTAAAATTAAAGTGACTTATGTGTGGTGCTATCCAAAATGCCATGGGAATATCTAAAATGACAGCACAGGAATAACTTTTTAAAGGACAAATTTACAAGAAAAAGAACACTGGGAAAAAAGATAATAGCAAAGTAGAGGCATCAGCAAATTGGAAGATGGAGGCACATGGATGAAACTAATGGGCTTAAGTTCCAACCTCCTTCACTTTGCTTAAATACCTATAGGAGAGGAAGTCCAAAGAAAAAGTGCTGATTTGCATTCCAAAATCCTAGAAAAGGTCAGAAATTAAAGACACTGGTTATCTTTAAAGAAGGGGCTTCAGAGTAGAACAGAAACAGAAAAACTGGTTTAAAGTTTTTTAAAGAGCAGTAAGGCTTTTCAATCCCCTTCCTCAGGCCACCCCCTTGTTAGAAAAGTACATACTTTGAGGTCCCTTTTATCCCTGGCTCTAAACACAAAGTGATGACAGATAAAAATGTACAAAAGGAAAATTTAAAAAGAAAGGGAGGTACACAGAAAAATAAACGTCTTCTTGGACCAGAAAAATATAGACACACAAAAAAGGATCATGGGTCACCTGACCTAAAGGTTCAAGAACAGGCATCAGTGGCACCTTCAAAGACACGCAGAGGCTTAAAATGTGTCCTTGGGGCAGAGAACTAAGTCCAGACTCATGGGAATGGAATCCAGCAGTTGGACAGAGGCTTCCTACATAAACTGTACAGGTACTGTGGAAAACAGTATGAGGTGGGGCAGGGGGGCTCAAAAAATTGAAAATAGAACTGAAATTTTAAAAAGAAATTTTAAAAGATTCAGCAATTCCACTTTTGGGTATATATCTAAATGAAGTGAAATCATTATCTCAAAAAGACAGCTCTACTCTTGTGTTCATAGCAGCTTTGTTCACAATAACTGAGACTGTAAACAACCTATGTGTCCCTCAATGCATGAATAAAGAAAACTTGGTAAAATAGATACAGTTGCATGTTGCTTGAGAACAAGGATATGTTCTGAAAAATGCATCATTAGGCAATGCCATCAGTGTGCGAATATCACAGTGTGCAGATACATACACCTAGATGGCAGACCCCACTGCATATCTAGGTTTTGGGGCTCACCAGTATATATGTGTTCTATCACTGACATTGTTAAGTGACACATGACTGTACACAGAAAATATTATTCAATCTTAAAAATAAAATCCTTTCATTTGCTACAACTTGGATGAACCTTGAGTACATTGTTCTAAGTGGAAAAAGTCAGACAATAACAATGGTGCCATTTACATCTGGAATTAAAAAAAAAATTCCAACTCATAGAAAAAGCAGAAAAGTAGTTGCTAGCGGCCGATAAAGAGATTGGTAAAACTGTGAGTAGTAAGATGAATATACTCTGAGGAAGTGATGTATAACATGGTGACTATAGTTGACCACAGTGGATTGTATAATTAAAACTTGTTAAGAGTAGAAAAACATTCTCAAGTACATATCAAAAAATGTGTATGAGATAATGGGTAGATGGATGGCTCTGTTCCCAATTCAATGGGGGTAATAATTTTTAAAATATATACTTATATCAAATCATCACATTGCATACTTTAAATGTCTTATAATCCTATTTGCGAATTATACCTCAATAAAGCTATGGGGAGAAAAAGAACGGGTAAATTAACTTAAAAGGAGGCTTCTAAATATGTGAGAACAATTGACAATCTATGTTTTATTTTCATTATTGTTTAACAGCATTTCGAAGGGCAAAGAATTCAGGGCATTGTTGTCTAAAATTATCACATTATAAAAACAGAGTTCCAATTAATGTTTTATTACACTTAAAAGTCATATGTATGTATGTATGCATATATATTCACACATACAGCATGACAACAAATAAATCGATGACAACAATCATAAAATTTCCATAAAATGGGAGCATTTTTACTCATACATAGCAACTATAAAATGCTAGTAAATTCTGGTGTTAGGATTAAGGATTATGATACTAAATTATCTCTGAACCTATAAATAATCATATATGTGTGTATATGTGTGTATAACACATATATGAGTAAAGGATATTTTGAAGAATATTAACCAGATGTCGTTACATTTTCAAAAGGATAGTAAAGTAACATTTCTAGTATATGTCATCAGCTACTGGACAGCCATCTAGTATGTGTGGATATCAACAAAATCTCTTCTGAAGTATGAATCCTGACTTCAAGTCCTCTTAATTTAGGTATTATCTGATATAAATACCATTTCCCACACTGCTTATTTTGGAGTTAAAAGTAAGGTATTAAGATCACTAAAAACGGTATTCAAAATATAAGGATATTTCATTAAAATCACATCTAAGTATTAATGTTAAATCAATAACATAATTTAGAACAAAGATTACTCTTAAAAATTATACTAAAAACGTTTTTTGCTGTCAAAATCTCTGTGCCTTTCCTCTCCTTAAACCATTTTAATAAAGTCTAACGGTATAATATAACCTAGTTACAGAATAAAATAAATGTCTTACCTAGTTACTTTGCAGCTCGATTCAATTAAGTCATTTTCAAAGTCAAGCAGGCTGGAAGGCAGATTATATTCCAATGGGGAAGTCAGTCTTTTTAAACGCAAGAGACCAACACAAAATTTTGCTCCCATCTCTTCCAATTCCCGAGTACCAATCTGTAAACCCTAGAAAAGAAACAAAATGCTTATATGTAAATAAGTCATTTGCTATCCTCTGGCTGTATCTCTTTAAAATGACATAAAAGTAATTTATAGCTATATTAATAAAAGTAAATGGCTGATAATTTGCATGAAACTAGGACTCAATAAGCACAAAGTCTTAACAACATAAGTTTATTCTTCTTTAAAAACTTTCTAAAATGTCTATTAACTATGATAAAAAAATAGATAAAATTTTGAGGTTAAGCTACTCTTGAAGTTCATGTATAAAATTATATTTTCAAAGCTATTGCTAGTATTTCCTTCAATCCACTATTTTAGATGCAAATGTTGAATTACAGTATTAATATCAAGACTCCAATTTCTCTGTGTGCATTTACCTTGCAAATACTTATAAAAGAAATTGATAAATAAAAAAAGAAAGATAACTATGCCAAAAAAATCAAACAAATCTAAGTCAATAAGATTGCAATAAAATAAGTTCTTATATTCTGTGTCGATTATGAATGCCCATTTCTAATTTTATCTACTAATTTAGGCAAAAAGAAAATCTTACCACAATCCTCATACCCTTTCTTTAGCCTTTGCTATAAAACAAAAAACAACAAAAAAAAATCCTTAAGACTGCATATAATTCAATGCCATTATTACAAATTATATATAACTCAATATAAAAGATTTTATCATTTCATATAAACTTGAAAACCACTGGAATACATATGAAAGAAAAGCCTTTAAATACTTTTTATGGCTAGAGGTCCCGAGGGGGCTTACCTTATATTTTCCCTGATCACAGCCGCACAAAGTACTTTCCATGGTATAGCTTCTTTGTACTCCTATTTCCCTCCAAACTACAACCCGTGCTGTGGATTCTTTAGATTTTTCCACTACAAAGCTACAGCTGCTCATGCAAAATGCTGGGGCAATGTGGCTCAGTATTTTAGGCAAAGTCTGTAAAAATAATAAAATACATCATGAGGGTTTTTGTAACTTAAAATATTTTTATTTAATTTTGCTCAAATTTTTTTAACATAAGGTTTTAGAATTTTTTTATGAAAGCAAAGTGATTAGAGCAGAGTCATGTGGATCTTCTAGTTATATCTCCTGCTACATAAAATATCAATAATCCTATTAATTTATAATTTTCTGCTGCCTAGATATATAGTAATCAGTTACAATCTACAGTGACAAAAGGATCATATGCATAGTGCCAATCAATCAACAGAATAAAATCATGTAAACACGTATTAAAATATTTTAAAATGTTTCAAAACATGACCGAAACTTTTTTTATGAAAGATGTCTCAACACTGTAAATGTCATTCATTGCCAATTAATAGGCTAAGATAACCACAAAAACAATGATCACATTATTTTATTCGAAGTATAATTATTCTAAAATTAACCCAAAAATATAAAGGTGGGAGTACAGTTTGGGAAACTCAAAGAGGAAAAAAAAGGCTATGATTAGAGATATAATTGAACAGATATTAACCTAGATTTGTATCAAAGGTTAAGTTAAACTGTGATACGAGTGTAGAAATATTTAGACTTATAAGAGAGTTCAGAATTACCAAAGGTATTTGCAAAAGTTAATACTAGTAGAGAAAAAACTGATCATTCACTATATACATATATCTATATATGTACACATACACACACACACACCCCACACGCAGAGGCACAATTGGATAGCCATAAAAAAAAAACAAGCAGAAGTTACTACTCACAGAACTAAATCTAATTAGATTGAGAATTTACACTTAAAATAAAAACAGTACTATCACTACATTGGGAATATCAATTTATACAATCTTTATGAAGGAAAATTTGGCAACATTAATCAAATTACCACCAACACAGCACTACTGAATAAATGTCATTAATCTGCATAACGACAATGCATGATGAAAATTTTGCATGAGTTGTTAAAAAGACAGATCTAGATATGACCACCTGAAAAGATGACCAATAAACATAATTATGTGAAAAAAAAATTTCTGTGTAGCATTAAACAACATAAAAATTTCACACATACTATATATGTAATACTATGTGTGTATATAGACATATGTGTATATATGTCTATATACAGATATATATGAATTAATTAATATGCTTAGAGGTAAATCTCAATACAACTGATAAACTGGTGATTGAGAGTTGACTTTCACTTACAGTTTTATATATTTCTGAAGTATTTATTTTCATGTAACTCCAATCATTTTATTTATTTGGCAAAAAGAAAGAAGACACCAAAAAGAAAATGTGTGCTGAAGTTCCGCTAAGAGCAGCGGTATGTGACTGAAACATTTCTGTGGAAATAACTGCAGTTGCTTGCCTAGGCAAAAATATAGAAGAGACACTGACAGAATGGAAAGCACACAGGACTGGAAGCAATAAGATCTACCATTTTTTGACCAAGACCTCAAGCATGTCTGATCCTGAAAAACATATCCTGACCTAACATGAAGAGATTGTGCCCCTAAAGTCTTAGTTGATTGCTGTGTAAAATACAGTGATAATACTGAATCTCATGACAGAACATCATGAGGCTTAAGAAAAAAATTCTTAAGAAAGTATACTACAAACTTAAGCACAATGCAAACAAAATAAGGTAATATAACTGTTAGATATCTGACTATAAATAGAATTCATCCATTCATGCAATAAATATGCAGTTCATGTCTAAGTACCAAGGATATTCAGCCAAGCAAAGTAATAAAATCCTAATCCACATAATTCTTAATCTTTTCATTTAAGAACAAAGGTCTACTTATCTATACAATATTTAGAAATATCAGAAGATACTTAAAAGTTAGTAGTTTTTAATAAGTTAAATTTTATTTGTCACATATTTTCTTCCAATAACATATTTAATAGTAAATTTTGCTTTTCAAGTGTTACCTTTAACAAATTTTAAACTTGAGAAAAACTGACAAAACAGTAGAAAGAATTTTCATGTACCTCTCACTCAGCTACACCTCGTGCTAACATCTCAAATAAGACAATATCAGATCTAAACATAGACCTTATCCAAATTTCATCAGTTTCTCTAATGTTTTCTTTTTCAGGTTCCTATCCAGAATCTCACATTGCAGTCAGTTACACTTCCTTAGTCTCCAGCAGTCTAAAACATCTCCTTAGTTCCTTATCTTTCACAATCTTGAAACTTCTGAAGAATATTGATAATTTTGTCAAGTGCACCCTGATTTATAAGCTGCAATGTTTTGTACTTTTCCACAAAACATAAAAACTGGCACTAAAGGACAAAGGAACACTGACTCATCATCAGAAATATTATTGTTTATTTATTTGTCATCTATCACTTCCCAAACCATCTGCAAAGAAGGGATTCCATAGCATGGTAGTCCCAAGCGTGGCCGGCCCACCAAAGATTTTAGTCTCCAGACCCTGGGAATATGTTAGTTTACACAGTCAAATTTTAGGGACTTTCCAGATGAGTTAAATTAAGGATTCTGAAATAGGGATTATATCGGTAGGCCCAATGTCATCATAAGAGCCCTCCAGAGGAAAAAATGAGGGTAGGAGAGTGAGAAAAGGAAATGTAAGAAGGGAAACAGAAGTCAGACTGATGCAATTGCTGGCTGGAGGGAACCAAGATGCAAGCAGAGCAGGCAGCCTGTAGACTGGGGGGAAAAGCAAGGAAATGAATTCTCCCTAAATCCTCAAAAGGAATACAGCTCTCTGACACCTGCTTTACCCCACAACAAACTTCTGATCTACAATTCTATAAAGTAATGCATTTTACTGTTATAAGGTACTAAGTTTGTGGTAATTTGTTACAGCAGCAGCAGGAACACACAAGATCATAAAACCGTAGGAAATGTTAGGAAAAACAAACACATAAATACACCAGAAATACAAGATGGTCATTAGCATGTGAAGATTCTGGGAAGTTCTAAACACAAGGAATGAGGCTGTGTCTAATATAATTGCCAGACATATTTGATCATAAAACTATTTTGGAGGTGAGGGCATAAAACATCTATTACCATCTTGAGATAATTACTGCGGAAAAAAGTACATTATGCATTCTGTCTACTCTACAGCATCATTTTATGAATTCAGAATTCAGATAATTAACCAAAGAAAATAGGATGAAAGAATTAACAAAATGAAGAAATCTGAGAACAAAGAACCTGATTTGATCTTACAGTAGAAAAAATGTCTCATTTATCTTCCTACATATCTGTAATTCACATGCCACCAATCTAACAAGTATTTGAGGACCTGTGATGCATAAGGTAACATAGAATGTAGCAGTACTATTCTCAGAAGTGAGCAAATCAGACATATCTGCCAGGTACATGGAGCTCACTATCTAGTATACAAAAAACATTAATCAAATAATAATAAAAAGGTTAAAATTATAATTTCTAAGTGTTATGGAAAGCTAATGTTGTAAATGTATAATCTGATCTCATTTGGGGGGGTTCAATAAGAATTTCTTGAGAAATGGAACAAGATAAATGAGCAGAAATGACCAGATAAAGGAATAGATGATGGTGCTGACCTCAATGCTCTAAACACAGAAAGCATAAATAAAGGCTCATCATGTGTACTTTTCTGTCTGGCTTTCTCTCAATGACAGTTCCATTTGCTGAATATTGAAATACTGAGCAGTTTACACACTTTCTTGGGCTTTCCCACATCCTTTATCCTGAACTTTGTCTCTCTCTTGCATTTAATTTCCTAATGCCTTTCTCTTTTTCAGAATACTCCATTGCTTTTGGTAAAGATACCTTACATGAATTTCTGGGAAAAAAAGGTTATTTGTAAGGTAAAGTTTTACTACATTTCAGTGTCTGGAATATCTTTTATTACTTTCACATTGATAGTTAGAACAGGATATAAAATTTTTAGTTTGGAACTTGAGCTGAGAATTGGGAAGGCATTGCTCCACTAGGCTTTGCTTTCAGTGTTGCTATTGAGAAATCTGGTGCCATTCTCTGAAGGAGACCCTGAAAACTAGGTTTCTGAAATTTCTTCTGAAAAAAGTCAATAGTTTTCCAATACCCTCAATGATGAACTGGGCAGGCAGGTGGGGGCAGGGGATCCCAAATGCAATAAATTTATAAGGCATTTGTAATAAATCTAGCAAAAGTATCTCACCTATGTGTGGAAATTTCTGAAGAATATAAAAGACCTGAAAGAAGCAATGTTTATAGCGAGCAATGCTAATAACACATATCATCATCATCATCTCCAACTTAAATTCAATGCAAAAAACCCAAACATCAAGAGTTTATTTACAAACTGATAAAAAAAAAAAAAATACAAGGGATTAACAGAAAATAAAGAGCTAAGAAAAGAAAATTTGCCCTAACAGTTATCAATACTTATCAGAAATCTACGGTAATTAAAAGAGTGCTCTGTGAAGCGAGAAACAACAACTACAGTAAGAGAGCTTTAAAACACACTTTTACAGGTGGAATCATGGCGTGTAACAGATGGCTTTACAAAACTGGCAGAGTGAGGACATACTGTTTAATAAATGGTACTGAGAAAACTGGCTATCTGTGGGGAAAATAAAATAAGATCCCCTTTACCGAATACCAAAATAAATTCCAGACTAAAAATCTCAATGTGAATGGCAAAAACTGTTAGAAGCATTTAAAATGAAAAATCTGAAACAAAAATGGCAAAACAGCCACATTTACTGAATCTGAGTAGTTTATAGACGCTAAACTGTTTTATGCAGTTTTATAAATGTTTCAAATTCAAAAACTCCTGACTTTCTGCGACAATTACCCTGTATCCCACGTCTTCCACAACATCACACGAAGCTGCATTCTCACTGGTGTGCCATACTGTCTCTTTGATGCTGCAGCCATACATAAACACATTCTTCTTTCGGGAGTGGCCGTGATAATCACAATAAACCTTGAACAAATAATACAGTAACAATCAAAAGCCCACACATACATGTACTAACAAGTAAATGCAGCTAACATGAAGTCAATAAACATATCTGTGTACCTTTGTTATTTTAGTGTAACTATTAGCTAGTTTTGGAAAGGTTCTAATACTGGCTCTAGAATGGCTAAATCCTCTGCAGGGCCTGCATCAAGCCATGAGTCCTCTCTTCATTATTGTTTTAAAAAAACAATAAATTATAGTTCAGATCTACAGCTGCAGTCATTGCTGCCCCAACAGCTGTTTAAACATTCAACTAATTTAAAAGAACAGGAAAATTCTCTCATGAAAAACACTATGCAAAAGGGCAGGGTTACAATTTAATGTTTAAGAACATTTTTTTAAATAAAAAATAAAGACATGTCAATTTTGCCCCTCTGTTAAGTTTTTTTTAATCTCTAGGAAAAGAAGATTAACTAATTTAAACACATTACAAACTGAGCACATTCTACAACTGAGCACATTCCATTAGTTTAAGAACTTGGAAGACTATTCTTACCTTAGTGTTCAAATAGTGAAATCAAATACCTACAACTTACAACTAGAAGTTAGCAATATTCTTAAATGAAAGAGAAAAGGGTTTGTGAGAATGATAAAAATTAAAGCT
The DNA here is from genome assembly GCA_004363575.1 of Solenodon paradoxus. NCBI lineage: Eukaryota > Metazoa > Chordata > Mammalia > Eulipotyphla > Solenodontidae > Solenodon > Solenodon paradoxus. Next base: position 3,814 of record RJWH01007460.1, on the reverse strand, counting down.
GATAAAATAAGAGCACAGGTATATTGTGTTATTTTGACATCACAATCAATATATAAATGTTAGAAAATGACATTTAAATTTTTTTCTTCTGTAATTATCGATACCTATCTTTTATAACTAGAAAAACAATATACAAAAATACTAAGTCCTTAATCAATAAATCATGTCTTTCACTGTATACAGCACAAACATTGCCACTTACCAATGGTAACCGCTTCACAGCAGCCAGGTACTGCAGCAGCCCCTTGGCGTGGTAAATCGTGGGATGTAAATCCGGATTTGGACTTTGCCACTGTCTATTCAAGTCCTCACCACTCAAAGAACAGCGGTGACTACACATATTTTAACACAAAGATGGACAGAGATTGGTACCAATAAACTCTTCTGTGTTTCTGATTTAATTATCAGATTTTATCCACTAAATATTTCAAAGAGGTATGGATGATACAGTGAAGTAAACACATACTATATGCACTAAATATACAGTAACCATTTGCTATGTGCAAGATCTTATTTACATGCATTTAACTGTGGCTAGCTTTCAGACCTGTATTATAGGTCAACATTTTCAAGCTATACAAACAATTCTCAAACCTGGGTTTTTGTTCTATACATCATAAAATACACTAACGGTGATATTTTCCTCTCTGACTATATCGTTTATTTGTTTATGCTAAGAGTCTACATCTTTTTCATTTTATATAAAAATGCTATCTGTGCCCTCCTAAAAAAGATAAATACATGAAAAAGTATACATTATTATACAAATACATTTTCACTTATTGATAGGCAGTAAGCAATAAAAACTAAACAATCAGAAGGTGATAATAGAATAATAGAATATAACTTATTCAAACTGACAATGCTTTTGAATTTAAACTAGATAAAAAATATTTCAATTTCCTAAAGCATGAGAAATATTTATAATACTTCAATGAATAAATAAAATATGATATGCTCAACTTCAGAGATACCTATGAATAGATTAAATCTCATCTTCCAGAAATACTTGAGACTTGTCTAACTGCCAGAAACAATGAACTGTATTAAATATGTCACTTTCACTTAAAAAGTAGTTATCTTCCGGGATTTCCAGTCTAAAGAATTATTTCTGTCAGAAACTACACCTTCTCAGATCAAGAGGTTAACAAATGGAGCAAACATTAGAATTTCTCTCAAGACTATTACTAATCTACATTTTCCAACCAAATATTTCTTTGTTCTAAAAAGATCAGTAGATTTATTTTCCAAAGTGTGTATACACACACCCACACACACACACACACGCACACGTAACAGAGTAATCTATAACATTTCTATTAACTATTGCTTAACTTACTTTCCATTGATGACACCATCTGGATTCAGCATCGGGACAATTTTAAAAATATAGGATTCTCGTAAGCTCTGAGCAGTAGGGTTATTACTCAGGAGATACTCCAATGTTCCTTTCATTACCCAACTTGCATTGGTTTCTCCAGGATGTACCCGAGCAGATAAGAAAACGTAAGGGCGATTTCCTAAAGTACACATAAAATCTCAAATTAAAGTGGACATTACTAAAAGTTTGTATTACCTCTAACTTTGGGGCTTTAAAATTTTTCTAGCTAACTGTGAATTCTGATATAAATTCATAGCGGAGTTCACTGTGCCACTTACTATATGCAACTAATGCTGCCTTCGGCCCAGTATAGGAAACAAACAGAAAACCCACATAAGCCATGGCCTGAAAAAGTTCATAATTTAAACATAATACAGTAAACAGTATTTGAGTCATTTATTGTTCAATAACTAATATGCAAAGTCCATTATTTAACATAATCTTAATTTTACAAAGAACAAGTTGGGAAGCTTTAAAAATAAAATTATTTTTCATAAAATCACAGGAAAAAGGAATGTATAATCTTATCCCTATCTTGACCACGATAAACACAAAAAACACAGAAAAACAGCATATCTATACAGAAAAATACAAATCAACAAAACAACACCTCAGCTCACCTACTCATATTTTCATGCAAGCATTCCAGAAAATACTTTCTATTCTTATCAAAATTAGAAATTTTCTTTACTTTTTGTATTTTTTTCAACTCCCACAGCAGTATATTAGAGGCAACTTCTAAAACATAAATTTCAGAGAAAAACAAGTAGCTTTTCATTATTAGGATTAAAACACTTGATAGGTGATGGTTGTTACAGTTATAAATAAAATTAACTGTAAATTTTTAAACTGATACCATCTTAAAGTAATTTATTATACTTCCAGTATAATTTCTTAAGATAACAAGTCTAGAACATTAGCATCAAAGAGACCTCAGAGATCACCTCATGCAGCTCCCTCTTTTTCAAGATGAGGAAGCTGAGCCCCAGAAGCAGGCCCAGGGCTCTGTGATAACGTGACCGCAACTAGAACCAAGACTTCTGATGCCTATTCCTGGTATTATTTCCCTTACAAAATACAAATGAAGCAAAGAAAAATAAGAATGATTGGCATTCTGAGTGAAGAAGACAGACTTACTGAATTGACAGATATGTTCATAATAATTAGATTCTGGCATTGCTGTTATAGTCACCAAGGGACAGCTGTTTCCAGACAGGGTCTCACATAACACATCTTTTCGAAAATAGATTTGCTGAGGATTGTGTGCTGACTCCAATTTTTGAAGATGCATCTTAATAAAAATTTAAGAGCAAAGTATACAATCATTTACAAACGCCCTATGATGTATAGAAATAAATGTATCCAGATCTCCACATAACTAGAAGTGAATCAGATTCCTAATCCCTTCCCTGAAACCCGCAGGGCCAGAAGGAATACAACTGTGAGTATTTGGAGAACTTGAGGAAAGTATGGAATAGATATGATGCATATACCAGGAACTGTGTGACACCATCAGTGGGGTCAGTGGCAACTGCCTGTACTGAGCACATTATTATCTGCAGCAAAACACATCAAGCATCACTCTAAGTAGAATCAATATGTTAAATAAGCTAAAATCAATTCAGATCAGGCTTTATTGCCAAGTGGGTTTTCAAGCTTTTGGTTTTCAAGCCTTCTGAATTTGAGACTATGAATGCAGACCTACTACAGAAATCGAAAATATGCAGGATGAAAATTATGAAGCACGAATTTTTTAAACAACTTTTCCTAAATTCAGGATTCATACAAATTGATTGTACAGTGTCTAGAACACGCAGAAAGTACAAAGAAAAAGTTTAATACCCACAATTGAATTACCAAGATTACTACCAACAAATGCCAATGTATATAAACAAAATTCTAAGTATATATAAGACCTTTTATAATTTGCTTTTATCACCTAATTTATGTACACATATATTCACACTAGGAATAACATGTATCATTAAATATGTATCTTTTAAAAATACAAGTTTTAATTATTTCAGTTAATGGTATACCAAAAATAAGTTGTTCAATCTCTTATTTTAAGATACTTAATTGGTTCCCAAACTTTTGTCTATGCTTATTCACACAATGACTATTTTCTGTATTGCCAAAAACTGTGCCAGCCTTGGAAACATAAAAAGAAAAACAGACCCTACCGTAGGAAATTATAGAGTACAATGAGAGCTGGTAATGAAGGGACAAGAATCTAGCTGAGTCAGTAAGAGAGGTCTTCTAGAAAAATTATTACACTTAAACTGAGATCCAAAGAATGAGTGAAAAAGATAGAGAAGAGTAATTCAAGCAGAAAGAGGGGTAGATAGGAAGACAATGATATCAGAAAGGAGGATATTCCAAAGATCTAAAAAGGATGCATTATAGCTTGACCAAGAAAAGAAAGTAGAGTGG
>RJWH01007459.1:0-40081 GCA_004363575.1 Solenodon paradoxus | reverse complement strand
AATATGATTGGTTTTTGCCTCTCTGCCTCAGTTTCCTCTTCTGTAAAAATCAGTCCCCATGTCTCAGAAGTTCCACGATGGGGAAATTAGTGTTGCTCAACTCACTGCAACTCAAGTGACCGAACAGTGTCAGGTACCTAATTTGCGCTCAGAATGCTGGTTGCTACGGCTGACGCTGCTCGTGTTCGCTGGCCCCTGTATCAGGAGTCATGTGAGCACCTGTTCTAAAATCTACCTCAGAGAGAAAATAATTGGTGCAGCTAAAACTTTGTTCCTGCTGAAGAGCCCATAGCCATACTTTCTAAGATGTGTGTAAGATGCTGTATAATGGCCTCACTTGATTCCTCTAATAACCTAGTAGCAAAACTGTTTAGGGTGCGCCCTGGTGGCCTAGTGGTGTAGTTAGTACACCTGGGAGTAGCCCCACATACATCCCAGGGTCCTGGGTTCAAGACCCAGGGCCGGGGGAACAACCAGTGTGAACTAAATAAAAATGAAGACGCTTCCTCCTCCTCTCTCTTCCTGCCTGCCTACTCACCTTCATTCCTGCCTGCGCCTTTAAAAAAAAATGTCTAGTAAACTGGGGAACTGCACTCTTAAAGTACCACCTGAGGTCACCAGTCTCTAAGTGACAGAGCCTGCATTTACATTTAAGTCTCTACTCTGAATCCTGTGTGTCTTCAGCATCATCAGGGGGAAGATTTCAGAAGCCGCTGTATTTTCCTTTATGCCTTGGCTACTGGGAAGCTCAAGCCAAGTGTGATGCCCGGCTCTGCACACTCCTAACTCGGCTCGTCAGTGTATTTCTGCAGTCCTTAGGTGGGGAGATGGGCTTTATAAAGTGCAGAAGTGCATTTATTTCATGTGGCTAATCCTGCCTTCCCCACATACTCCAAAGTGATGAGGACGAATTTCTAAAATGTCATTGTTTCTGTCTGTGGATGAGAAGGGATTCCCGGGGACGAGACTGCCTTCTTAGATCTGTGTCTCTTTTCCAATCACTCTGGAGTCTTTGCTGCTGTCTTTCCAAAGAAAAGAGGGCCCCTCCCTCTTCTGCAGGCCTCCCCTCTGCTTCCTTCCATTCTCCGGAGGGGCTTCGCTTTCCCCAAAGGCGGTAAAACATTGTCAAAAGTTAGCCAAAACCTGAGCCTGAGATGGAGAGAACCTTTTTCCAGAACTTGAATCACCGTCTGTTGCCTAAGGGTTTTGTGTGTTACGGGCAGGGCTGGTGTGTGTCTGGGCAGGGACTGATGCTTTTCTTGGCCTTTGCCCCTCATTTCTCAGGGGGGTGGTGATGCCAGGATGCCCACCCAGACCCTTGGGGGACAGTGACTTCACCCCTCTATTCGGATTCCCTCCTGAATTCCCCAGCCCCCAGACAGCAGTCAGACACACTTGGCTGTCTGACATAACCTTCCTGTGCCTCAGTTTCCTTATCTGTCACGGAGGGGTGGTATCACCTCCACGGGGGCTGTGGTAGCTGACAGGCATGGAGCACCCCACTTACAAGTGTGATATAAGAGCTAATGCTTACCGAATACCTACGAGATCCCAAATGCCAGGGAGAGCACGACATGTTTCAACTCGTTACTGGCTCGGCAGCTGGTGAGAAAACCGAGAGGTTAACAACTTGCCTGGGCTCACAGCAAGCACGCAGCAGACGCAAAACCAGAGAGGAAGGGCAGGCGCTAGCTCGGACTGCTGTGTGCAGCAGGTGCCCCAACAGCTTCGTTTCTCTTCCTTCCCCGGGGCCTGTGAGCCAGCCCCTGCCTTCCCTGTGGGTGCAGCTCAGATCGGCCACCGCCCCGCATCTCGCCTTCACCCGTCGTCTGGTTTCCGCCTTTAAAGATCCAACATGGCGGCCTGCTTGAAAAACCCAGTTGTCTCATCTCTGACCACATTGTGGGCCCCTTTGAGACTGGGACCATTTCCCTCCTTGGAGCACCTGCATGTTCCCAGAGGCCCCTGGGCCGGGGACACCCCACCAGCTCAGAAAGGGCCCTGTGGGCATCTCACCAGAGAAAGCAAGAGGGTCAGATGTTGGGGGCGGCGGTCTTACCTGACTCTCCCTTTGAAGTTTTCTTATTTTTTGTAATCATCTCTTTGTTCTAGATGGCTCCTATTCCCCAAATCCCACAGACTCCCCAGCACACCTGTCCAGTGGGGCTCTGTCCTCTAAGCACAGCTGTGTTACCCCCACGTTCCAGAAAACAGCTGTCTCTCCTAAGCACCTACTGTATACCAAGAATTGTGCAGCACATCTGATGAACCTCACCCCCACTCTGTGGGGACTACTCTGGACCCCGTTACCAAAGGGGTCTGAGGCACAAAGCCCAGGGAGTGTGTATACAGACTTGTGGCCAAGCAGGAGGCAGCGTTTGAGGGGCCCAGGGGTCTGCCCCCGACTCTGTCTGCCACGTCCACTGCACCAGGCTTGCTCGGTGTGGGCCCGTGGCCATGAGGGAACTTACTCTCCTCCCTCCCCCAGTGCTCACGTGCCATAAATCACTCCCTGTTGTAGCTGTCTCTTTAGAACAAAAATAAAGCCTCCTTGGAGCGCCCAGTATATCTGCCTCTGGCTTACTGCTGGGCCCTGTGGCATAAAAAGATGTGCCCCCAGGAGGTGGTGAGGCCTGTATGCTGGAGGAGGGGTGTCCAAATTAGACTAGGGAGGGGGCTTCTCTGTCCCCAGTGCCCCAACAGCTGTGACCTTGGGCAGCCCTCCCTGGAAGAGGACCCCGTCCTCTCCTACTAGAGCCCAGAAGAGCTAGTGACGGTTCTGGGGTGTTTCCTACACCCCCTCCCACTGAGAAAAAGCTATAGCCAATGAGCTCTGTGCAGCCTTAGAAAAAAAGGACATTCTGACCCAGGCTACCTCACGGGTGAGCCTGCATTTTAATAAACTGCAGAAATGGACCAATGGTACGTAACTCCACCCTAACAAGTGCCTAAAACAGTCCAATTCAGAGAGTAGAATAGGGGTTACCAGGGGCAGTTGGGGGTCGGAGTGCTTCACTGGGAAAGCGGTCCCGTTTGAGATGACGGGCAAGTTCTGGATTCACAACAGCGTGAATGGACTGAATGCGACTGAACTGCTGGTTTAAACCATCAGTGTTGTATATATTTAAAAAAATTTTTTAATTAAAAAAAAACAGAAAAACTCTGGGTGGGTTTCTGCCCATGGCACAGCCCATAGAGCCAGTATCAGATCAGATGCGTTTTGTGTTCCGTGGGCTCAGGGAGCAGCTGCCAGGGGGTTGGGAGTGGAGCCCCTTGACCCTGGACCTCCCTCCTGGACCTTCAAGGTCACAGTGTAGATGTCCTCGACTATCTGCTCAGAACAGCGGAGTCGCCTGTCCTTCCCTCCTCCAGGAGAGTTGTTATGGAGCCTTTGAGATCAGCTGGGGTCAGTGCGGTCACTTTATAAGAGAGACCCGGAGCCCAGAAAAGGCACCATGTCCTGTCTAAAGTGACAGCACGTTAGAGCAGGGGTGTGACAGATAATACAGGATGCCAAGGTCAAGCTGAATTTCAGATCGACAGTGCATGATGTTTTCTTTTAATGTAAGTATGTCCTGTGCAATGTCTGGGACATACTTATAATGAAAGTATGTGAAATTCCAATTTCATTTGCATTTTATATTGTCTTGGGTAAACCTAGCAAGTCTCATTCTCTCCAGTAGCTTAGTGCATTGGGCGCACAGCTCCCCAGGTCAGACTCACCCAATACCTGTGTGACCTTGGGCAAGGCACTCTGCTCTCTGAGCCTTAAGATGGGGACAATAATCGTTCCTTCCTCATGGTGAAGGATTAGATGGCAGTACCTATGAAGCTCTTAGCACAGTAAGGGTTCATTTAGTGCCAGCTCTTCAGCTACTCTTGTTATTTCCCTTCCTTTATGAATTAAAGAAAACCACTTACTTGACGAGCATTCAGCTGTGGTGCCCAAACGGGAAGACAGTGCGATAACGACCTGGCCCCTCATCCCGGTCTTGCTGTAATTTGCTGTGTGACCTTGGGGCAACCAGTGAACCTCTCTGGGTCTGTTTCCTTGAATTCAATTGAATTCATTCTTAGGTTGCTTTCTACTTTAGAAGCCTAAATGATACCTCCATTAAGCTGTTAGTTTGTTAAAGCCCATACCTCCCTGTGTCCCGAGCACTGAGCAAGACTCCCACACTGCATTTCTGACCGTGTTCATAGCCCCTAGAAAGAGATGTTCTTTTCCCCACTTGGATAATGAGTTAAGTAACTTGCCCAAGTTACTTAAGGTTCCAACGTTAGGTTCCAACCTAGATCTTCTCATACTCTCTAAAGACTAAGGATTGCTGTCTTTGGATGTAGTGTGGGCTGGGTGGGACCCCATGGCCACAGCCCCAGGTCATGTCTCCCTAGTTGGATTACCCTTCCTGGGCGATACTCCTGGGCAGGTTCACCACTCGCCTGACTCAAAGCAAATCTAGATGGGGCAGTCTGATGATTCCCAAAGGCGAATGGAAATGGTATATTCTTCCTACTGCTTAGCCACCGCCATCTTGAATAATCAAGGCCCAAAAAACAGAAGTCTGTAAGTCATTAATCCCTTTGTGTGAATCCCTCAAGTTGGTTATTGTAGGGTTGGTATTAGCAGTGATCTAGTGGTGACCACTGCCAACCAAAGGACAGGACAGTAACCAAATATGCCGCTCCTCGCAGGCAGAAATAATTGCATATTTCATAAGGGGTCTTCAAGTCTCATCTAGAATCCTTAGCAAAATATGTAACCAGAGACTGTTGACTCCTTTGATTGAGGTCTAGCTTCAGAGTTCAGAGGTAGACTTTGACCTTTTCGTTATCTGATAGACCATTTAGAAGTTGGGTTTTGCATGCTGATCAGTGAAGACCATATTGCATGTCACCTGGGCACAGATCCAAGCTCAGTGTAGACACGGGACCTGCCCCTCACTGTGACCTCAGAGAAAATCAAGGCATCTGGATTGAAATGGAAACTAAAAGGCTTGTTATTAAACAGCTGTGGTATAAACCAGAGACCTGGAATTGGCCCCTGCTACTGCAACTCAAAATGAACCCTTTCTAGTAAAGCAAACAAGAATTCAAGTGATGGTGAGCACACGGAGCTGGACCAGAGAGCAACACATGTTTGCCTTCCCATCTCCACATACCCCTTCCACCTCCAGCCTGAGGAGCTCATCAGTCCTTCTGTAGAATGGAACTTTCTAGAAAAGGTCAGCCTGCAATACTGATACAATGGACTGAAATGGGGTATGCTAGGATTTGAGGGACATCAAAGGCTGCTATACACAGGCTGTAGGGCTGAGACTTCAGAGTATAATGTCACGAGAATTTCCTAGACAGATGGCATTTTACCTCAGTTTCAGTATAGTACATGTGATTAGAATCCACTACTTAATGCATCCATTAGCAAGACTCAGTATATCTGAATGATCTCATTACGGTCTAACAGAACTCAGGGCCCTGAATAGTAGGACACAGGGAGACGAATTTTGGTGGATGGAATCAAGAAGATAGTAGGGACAAATCTAGGGAATGTCAAATGATTACTATAATTAGGAAGGATGACTTTGCCCTCTTGGCAGTTTAGTTCATCCAGCTGACTTGGCTTACCAGCGTCATTGTGAACAGGAAGTTAGTTCTCTAGGGATCTAGAAGGAAATAGATAGGCATTTATTAACTCCACACCCCCCGCCCCAAGTCATGGGAATGGCAAAGGACATTAGAACCTTCTAGAAGGAATGGTACCTATCCCCCTTGCCAATCATTGGGGCTTCCTAAGATCTCAAATGGTCAAATGTGTTATACCTTTCTCGGTCTTACATTAGAGACCCTTTCAGGTTAAACCTTGCTATTAGGAGGAGCAATAGATGTGTTAAACTATTCAGGAGCAGATACTAGACCTGGGAGGTGGTCCTGCTGCCCAGATGACTGAAGTTATACCCACCCAAACAGAAATGCGCTCTTCAAGGCTGACATCGCAAGGCTTCAGTGGCAAGAAAAGGGGCTGTGGAAGTGAGCTGCCCTTGGATCCAAGGAGGTGGGATGGAGGCGATGAGCTTGGACCAACCAGTCACCACCCAACACACTGTAGACATACCTAAATGTTTGTTGAAGGAACCAATGAACGAGTGAGTCAATGTGCTTTATGACTGAATTTGGGCAGATTGACACTCAGAACCCCAGCAGGAAGTACTTCATTCTGCAGTCTCTTTCCGTCTCATTCAATAGATATTTATTGAGCACCTACTAGGTGCTAGCTGTGATCACAACAGGCTTCCTCGCTTATGAGAGAGCTTATGGCTGGTGGTCAGACAAGTCAGGGGTCACTGGGTCAGGAGGAGGGCTGTGAACTTGGAGTTTAGGGGTCCGACAGGCAAAGGGGAGGGAGAAACTGAACCCACCACCTTCTGGAATGTGTTGGGGGTGGATCCAGAATTGAAAGGGTTAATGATCTCTAGACATAGCATGAGTTTAGGTAACAATAATAAAAATAATAGCGGTGATTTCTCATTGCTCTCCATCAAGAGGATCTTCACTTCCCTTTGATGGGCTGCAGCTCTAATTGGGTAAGTGGTTCCTTTAGAAGTAATTAGAGATTGTAATCAGTTGCTATTCAGAAGTCTTCAGCAGGAACTCATTTGCAAGCCTCTTCAGGCTGGGCCTTAAACTTCCCACAAAGCTGAGACTGGAAATCAAAGCCCTATGGACTCTGGATTTCAGGCTAAAAGAAGAGGAAGTCAGACAAGCCTGCGGTCAGCTTACACACCAGCACACACAGTCTCTTGTTCTCCATTCGGAAGCATCTGGAGTAATCAAGCTGTCTTCCACTCCAAACTCCTCTATTAAAATAAAAATTATTGAGGTCAGTCTGCATCAGCTGTGTGTTCTCTGAAGAACTAAGGTGTCAGATTCTCAGACACAAGCCACCTGTCTTTCTGAGGTGCTGATGGACTTAGTCTCCCAAGTGCCTTACAACCTAAGAACCAGATTGGAGAAATACAACCAAACATGAATCATAAACTCTGGTTCATGGGAGTTTGATTTGGGCTGGCACCTCCCTTTTATTTTCTCTTTATTGTTTCTCTCATTATTACCAATTCTAGTTTCTTGCATTGTGTCAAGGATCTTAGTAAGAAAGAAAAAAAGAGACAAAGAGGCCAAGACAGCTGGCAGAGAACAGTCTGGAATGACCCACAAACCAGGACAGTCTAAACTTGCCTCCTGGGCACTCGACTCTGTCACGCTGATCTTCATGCTTTGAACCTCTGGTTTCTTGGCTGTGAGATCCTGCCGCTGCCTCCTGCCTGGAACACCTTATCAGCTGTGAAGCTCAAGTGAGAAAATGCAGGGCCCTCAGTTACTCAGAGGTTGTGCAGAGCAAGAGGATCGTGTGTGTGCAGGCAGTGGGCACTGAGGACGTAGAGCGTGCTCCTCGGGTGTTATCACCTGAGCCATTTGTCAAGAATGCAGTTTCTGGGGCCTACCACACAGGTCGGCTCTCTGGGCACATTCCTGCCCCCTCACCTGCATTCCACATGCTTGTTGTTCATTGAAGTTTGAGGTCTTAGCATTTAAAGTGGACAGCATGGCGGCAGCTGCATGGCAGAGTGATATTGCAGGTGTGATAAGTGTGCAGCCTGCGGGCTAAGTACTGCCGTCTTAACTTGAACTCTGCCGCAAGGATGAGAGATGGGTGTGCAGAACTGCCCGTGTGCCTGGCTAAGCGGTCAAGTTCAGTGTGCTTGGCATTCGGAGGGAGCTCCTCGGGGGTGTCTGGTGAGGGTCGGTTGGATGTAGGAAGATAGGGGAGAGGGAGGGAGGCTTTACAGCATCTGACCAGGGGGCACCTGGGGATCAGGGACACAGAGGAGTGAGGGGCGGCCTCCCTCCCTGGCTGTGAGTGCCCGGCTGCTGGGCTGGTTCTGGGCACATATGCACTGTCTCTTGATTCTACCTGTCCCTTCATAGAGGTGGGGTAGGAGGCATTAAGTAACAGGAGACTGGCTGCAAAATAGCACCCTGGTCCCCAAGGGTGGCTGGGGACAGCAACGCCACCCCAAAGACAGAAGCAGCACCCAGGCAGGCGCCTCTGCCCCAGGGCCAGTGCCGGCATGTAAAGGACTGACCCACCAGCTGTTGCGCAACCTTCACGTGGGCCTTCGCCTCCCTTCTTGGTCGCTGCCTTGACGTTGGCCGTGTCCTGGCTTTCCAAACCAAGAGCGCAAAACTGACCAGCACCTTCCTTGGACAGCTGTTCGCTGCTCATGTGGGCTCTGAAGGAGTGGAAGGCAGACACAGCCATCGCCATGACTTGGGGACCCCCACCCTGGAAAGCAGGTGCAGCCCCAACAGCTCCCAAGACAAAGTTTGATCCATAAACAACTCAAAGCCTGAATGAGGGCACCACAGAGATTGATCAGCCCCTACCTGCGCAGGGCAGAGCCCGAGACTGGGGGAACTTCTGGGGGACCTGCTGGGGGTGGGTGGGAGTGTCAGGAAAACACCCAAGGATGCTGTTTGGGGGCAGATGGGGAGAAGCCAGCACTTCCCTGCCTGTTATGGCCTCTCGGTTAGTGGCTGAGGCCACATTTAAGGATCGAAGGGCCAGCATCCCTGGGCCCTCCTGCCAGCCCCCGAACTGAGGAACAAGAATTAGACCCACGGCCCGTGTTCCTACCTGCCCATCCTCTTGGGGTGGAGGGGAGCAGGAAATTGCGCGTCAGGCTGCTGGCTCCAGGTCGGGTTTCACACAGCAGTCCTTTCCCCTGTAATCATCCCAAAATGCAGCTCTGAGTGACACCTGGGCCTCCCCAAGTGTGGCCATTCAGCAGAGTTCTGAGTGCCCGGCCCAGGCCAGGCAGCTGGGACACCATGCGAAGGGGACATGTGTGCATGTGTGGGCCGACCCTCACTGGGGTCTCACCCCACTGGGCCTTTCTGGAGTTTGTGGGGTGGGGGGCTACCCAAGAACCAGCCCCCGCACTAGCCCCGCAGCTGTGCTGGGTTCCTTTGGCGGAGGGGTCGGACTACTGGTGGCCAGAAGTTTCGTTATGATGCACGGGGGCCTGAGGCTGTGAGAGGCGGCCTGCTGTGGCCTCCCAGGGTCGGCAGGTTCTGCGGGGTGGACTGTCCTGAGCACCTGTGTGTCAACAGCCACACACATGCACACCTTGGCAGGCTGGAAAGCAGTGACCCCTAGCAGGAAATCGGAACTCTGCCATGTTTTCCTGGTTGTCTTAGCCCCAAGGACATTTGTTTGCGGCATGAAAACCAAACTCTTAGTTTTAAAAATATACATACCACATTTGAGCCTCTTTTACTACTTCTCCCAGCACTGGATCTCGAACCCAGGTCCTTGAGCTTTACCAGGCCTGCACCTTAGCCACCGAGTCACTGGGGTGCGCCAAACCCACCCCATCTGAAGCCTGTCTTCTTGCCTTCTCTAGGTCTTCCCGCGTCTCCTCCCCTTCCCCAGCTCACCTTCCGAGGGGATGAGATGGGGAGATGCAGGATGGGGTGACGGGCCACAGTACCTGTCATGAGCAGAGGCACCTGGGAACATCCTTTGTTGATAGTTGGCTGGAATCACCTGCTGCCACTGTCCCTTGTATCCAGACCTCTCAGAGACCCCATTAGGATTGGTGTCGCTGGGCATTTGCTGGGCCCAGGCCAGTGACGTCACTGATGAGTTCTCTGTCTCCAGGGTCTCTGGCAGTCTCCTCCCAGCTTGCTAACCGCTGAGGAGACCTGATGGCAAAACAAATGGTGATCAAGTCCCAGTGACATAAAGAATGAGAACCTTCCTCTCCTTCTAGAATTAAGTATCTATGGAGTCATTTCTAAGCATGTATTTCTGGACACCTCACCCACAAAGAGGACCTCAGCCCCATGCTCTGACCTTGATGCGCATGTCTCATTTAACCCTCACTGTGCACTCTTGGGTGGTAGGTGTTACCAGACAGGGAAACTGAGTCCCAGAGCAGATACCTGATCTGCAGCTGGGACCTCACCACACCCTGAGCCTCCAGGATGTGTATCCTTCCCACAATGTCATCTAACTAGAAGGTGATGTCAGCGACAGGCATCTTGTCCGTAGGTAGAGGCAGGAGGACAGACTCTCATTTTTGTTTGATATACAATGTTCCAGTTCTCCCAGTGAATCCGGGATTCCGCAGAGGCATGGAAGAAAAGGAAAGGGAAAGCTGTAAGACCTTCTGGGGAGGAAGTTACACTCGGATTGTGAATGTCAAGAAAGGGTCTGGGGGCCCCTTTCAACCTAGCAAGTTCCTTAGTGCACAGCCAGCCCCCCACGCCCACCCCAGCAGGACCAGACCCCCAAGCCAGGGTCACGTGATGGTAAGATGGGCTAACACCTGAGCACACGCTCCTTCAGGCATTCTTTGGAGTGTTTTGTGTGTTTTATTTTCTGAGGTTCAAATTACCTCTCTTCCTCATTCCCACCTTACAGATGAGGGACTTGAGGCACAGAGAGGTCATGTAATTCACCCCAGGTCACACAGCTAAGTGGCAGAGCAGGGATTCAAACCCAGGGCCTTGACTCTGATCCACACTGCCTCTAAGGAATGCATCCCTGCATCAGAGAGAGAAAGTTAGGAGGAGATGGTTTGGAGCTGGAGTGGGAAGGGATTTTTTTGAAAAGCCAGCTGGGGTGACATGAGCTTTCTGATGGGGTGCTGAGGTGACTGCTCTGGCCACCTACCCTGGAGGGGGTGGGGTGGAGTGCAAATGCTGAGCGAGCATCCCTGGGGACCTTCCGGGACCCCCATCCCTGCACAGCAGCTAGCCCCCACCACAAACAGCAGGAGGGCCAGGCTCCTGCCAGCTGGGCTGTTTGCTAAGAGGCCCCCAGTGGGCCTTGCCCCCAGAATGCTCTCAGGGGACAGCTGGCTGGCAGAGGGGCTGGCTGACTTACTTGTCTGCAAAAGTGGATGGGCCTTTCATAATTTTTACATTTTTAAACACTGATATCACAGTAGTTGGAGACGTGTAACTGCCTGAGGGAGACCCAGCCCTGAACCCCTAGGAAAGAGGGTGGGTGCTCTCAGGGCCTGACATGGGCAGTGGTTGGTGGTTTTGGTTCTCTTTTGCCTGGGACCCATTTTACTGATGCAGAAACTGAGGCTCAGGGAGGTTGACTTGTCCAGGATTTGAACCCAGGCACTTGCTTGTCCTCACTGAGGGTGGACACAGAAGGGCAGTACGCAAGCCCAGCATCCTACACGGCCAGGCCTGGGTCCTCGGTTCACCTCGTCTGCCAGTCACCCCGTGGGATACATATGAGCTGAGGACAATGCTTGGCACATAGCAGTGAATAAAACTTCAGTTCTGCCGGTGCTGGTGGCTGTGCTATTGACAAGAGCAGTGATGACAGCAGTAACACATGTGCCATAGAGAGGGAGAGGGTGTCGGATTGATGGAGTGGGGTGGTCGTTTTGGAAGACAGGACGCGAGCTATACAGGGAGGTCTGACTCCCGTGGGACAAGGAGCGCAACCATCAAACGAGGTGGGGGAGGGGACTTTGGGACAGGAGACTCAGGCCTGCAGAGGTCCCCTAGGTGCAAGGAAAGGTAGCACTTCTGGAGAAATCACAGCCGTCCGGTATGTCCACCCGGCAGCCCTGCACGGGAGGGGCTGCCGAGCGATGGGCCGGGCACCCGGGTCCTGTGTCCCAGGCTCAGGCGCCCCCATGGAAGACATTAGAGACTTTGGAGTCACAGCTGTGTCCTGAGGGGCTGTTCTGGAAGGGACCCGGCCCTTGAGGCCCGGTGGTCATCAGGCTGGAGATGATGTGCTTTGTGCCCAGCTTGCCTGGGTGGGGAGCAGTGGCCAGGCTGTGGGGAGTGGGTGTCAGGGGTTTGTCGGTGCTGAGCAGAAGGCAGTGTCATTTCTAGAGGTTGAGGACATAGGTTGAGGCAAGTAACAACTTTGATATTTTGAAGTTCCCGTAGGATGTGACGGAGTGACCAGTGGGAAAGGGAGAATATGCTTCCTGCCTTCCCATGGGGCCCGTCTTCGGAGTCCTCCCTACAAAATGGTCATCCTTGTGACCCTGAGCATTCCCTGTGGACAGACGGGAAGTTCAGCTCTCCCCAGGCAGCAGGCGTGTGCATGGTCAGTGAGCGGGAGGGAGGCGGCCGTTTCGCAGAGGCCGCCGCGGGAAGGAGGCCAGTGCCGCCCGGGCTCACGGACTGCAGGCCCCGTGCCCGCCTGGCTTGGCTAGCACCTCACCCTGAGGCATCCAACTCTGTCCCTACACTTCCAGACGTTTCTGGTTAGCAGTGCCTATGAAACTGAAAGTACCCCACCCTCCTGGACGCTGGCCTGCTTGAAGAGCCCCCAGGCTGCCTAGCAGAGCCGGGAGGAGCAAGTTGGGCAGGAGTGGGCTGGGCCCCATGGCAGGGGCGTCCCGGGCTCTGTGAACCCTGTAAATTCCCGCCAGAGCGGTGGAACCCCTGCGACGTGTGAGGCGCCTTCCTTGTGGGACCTGCAGACAGCAGAGTATGGCTTTGGGGACAAGGGCAAGAATCTGGGAGCCTCTTTGAGAAGAAAATTTGATTTCCCTTCAGCACCGTTTATAATCAGCAGGCAGGCAGCGGGAGGAGAAAGAAGCCTTTTAGTTTATTTTTATTCAGTTGTTCACACTGGTTGTTTCTCGGGACCGGGCACATGAACCCAGGGGTATGTGGCCTGTGCTCATTTGGAGGCGACTGATCCAACCACTACTCCACCAGGGCGCACCTGGAATTTTTATGTTTTTATCCCATAACTCAAGAAGGGAAGTTAATCAGAGCTTTCTTCCTAAGAGCCGAGCTCAGGAACCATGCCCGGTGTTTTCCATGCGCCACCTGCCTGCCCTTCCAGGTGGGTCTGGACTGTGGATTCCTCCCTCTCTGTGCTCCCCGCGTTCCGGTGGGAGTGCCTGAGTCCCAAAGGCCATCAGCTGAAGGTCAGAGTGGGGTCACTGGTGTGAGGTGTGCTCCAGAACTGGACTGCCGAGGTCACTTACAAGGTACCGGCCTGAGGCTCCTGAGCCTCCGTTTACTCCTCTGTAAAGTGGGGCGACATGTCCCAGGCTGGTGTGAGGATTAACTGGGATGGTAGCTGTCAAGTGCTTAGCAGGATGCCTGGCACGTGGCGGACGCCAGGATCAGCACTTCCCAGGCGGCAGAATCCCAGTTCCCACCTGACAGACCACGCTCCAGGCGCAAATGCGCGGATCACTGTGGACAGTGCTTCCGGGAAGCACACACAGGCTGTAACTCAATCCATAACTCGACTTTGGTGTCTGTCCGAGCGTCAGTGGCTCCCTGTGGTTTGTGAGATGACAAAGCCATTCTAGACCAGCCACCCTGGATTGCTGCTTACCTTCCTGGGCCTTGACTTGACCTGCAGCACGTGTGGACCAAGCTGTCAGAATCAGATGTTCAGGTAAAGGCCCCCGTAGTGGGGCTCTCTGCCGGGAGAGGCCGCCGGCATCCATGTAACTGTATGTGGCAAACGGGCCTCCTGCTGTCAGTCTGGCTCTGATCCCTTCCTCTAAGGACATAGAGCCCCCAAGAACTAGAAGCAGGGGCCTCCACATCCCAGTCTCTTTCTCATTCCGTTGGTCCCAGGCCTGAGCCCACCTCGACATGGAGCCCCCCTCCCAGCCTTGGGTCTTCCCACCGCCAAACCTGCCCTGGGCGAGGACTTAGCAAATAAGCATCGGTTTCTGTTCCTTTTTCCACCTGAGCCTGCGGGTGAATTTGCTGTGTTCTGTGGCCCGATGACCTTGGGGTATAGAATTGTTAACAAATGGTCAGTGGATCTGGACTCTTCTAGATCATTCTCTTTTGCTCCAGTCCTCACTCTGACCCCTTTGCCCCAGTGCCGTCGTCAGGGCAGCCCAGGAGACACTCCTGCCTCCTCTGTGTGTCTGTAGCTTTGCTGTTTTTCAGTAGAAAACAGAAATAGAGGCAGGGTAATCCCCCCAGCAGATGGATCTGAGGCTGAGTGAGTTCTAGAAAGAGTTGATCGGGAAGTGAAAGATGAGCTGTGGGGAGGGGCATTCAAGGTCCTTCCCTGGAAGGCTGAGGTGACCTGTGCCCTATTGTCACCAGGTGCCTTTAATCCCCCACCTGAAGGGCCTTCGGTCACAAAATCATTCATGAACCAGCCCCCAGCCGTGGCTGCACTTGCTTCTCTGAACCTGTCCATTCATTGCTGAGGCTGAGCACCACTTAGTATATAAAAAGCAGATTCCCTGCACCCCTCTATAAGGTGATGAGCTCTGTGGGTACCAAGCGCGTATGTTCCAGGACATCCCTAACTCTTCTCATCTGGTCTCCCGCCACCTCTGACGCAGGGACTGTTGTTTTGCTCACTTTACAGATGAGGATGTAGCTGGGGAGACTAAGAAAGCTGCAGGCCCCTTAGCTAGTAGGTGCTAGATCTGGAAGGATGTCCCCGGTCTCCTCTCTTGATGCTGAGCCAATATTTTCCTTTGTACACACATTTTCCCACACCACTGGGGGAGCCTGGGCCAGCATTATGGACACATGCAGTCTTGAACTTTCTCTCCCACTCTGCCCTGGCCACCTCACTCCTTGGTTCCACCCGAGGGAGGCAGGAGAAGTAAAAGGGCAGGTGACACCAGCCACTCTTCCTCCTTGTCAGTACAGTTGACCTGAATAGATGTGGCGGCAGGGTGGGGTGGGGGAAATCCCCATGTGGTTTTGGGCATAAAACTATTACCATAATCATGTAATCTTAGGGGGTCAGTGCTGTCTAAGCCCATTTCACAGATGAAAAGCCTGAGGTGCCTTCTAAGTAACTTACCCAAGGTCCACAGCCCGTCAGTTGTGGAGCCAAGCTGTAATCCCAGCTTATCTGGCTGCAAAGTCTGTGTTCTGGGCCACTCTGTCTCTTGATGGAAACAGCTACAAAGTAAAGGAGACCTCAGTTTGTTTTTCAGGGGAAGAACTTTTAGTTTTGAATGCTGATTGCATGTAAGAGTAGCTTCAGACCAGGTGATGTGCTAAGTTCTTTGAGGACTTTGTCCTTTTTATACCTTGTGATGGCCTCGGAGGTGTGTGTTCCTATCGACTTTTCACACTTTACAGATGAGGAGACTGAGGCTGGGAGGGTGGAAATGACTGCCCCGAGTTACGCAGCAAGTCAGGGCTATGACCAGGACTTAGGTCCTGATGTGTTTGCCTGACTCCTGCATCAGACCCCTGACCCCTGTCGAGTCTGGTCGACTCAGCAGACTCCCAGACTTCCCGGCAGGGCAAAGAAACATTCTCCATTTTGTTTGGTATTTATTTAAAGGGGTCGGGGAGACACTGTTTTTCTATAAAAATTCTATCCTGAAATTGGGCCAGTGGAAGAAAATAATCAAACAGGGTCAATGTTCCTTCAAGACGTTCCCAGTTTTCTTCACTTTTCTTCCAGGAGCTCCCAAATCAGTCGGCTCTGGGGGCAATGCCACATTCCCTAACTAGGTACTAGTTCCCTAGGTACTAAATGGATCAACAGCTCCTATTTGGTCTCAGAACTGATCATGATACCACCTGTGTCTCCAAATACTCTTAGGAAGGGGGAGGCAGCAAGAAAGTGCTCCTCATCCCGCAGGGACAGCACTTCAACTGGCCCAGCCCTTGCTGTCCTTGACTCCATCCTTAGTGAGTGGAAGAGTCAAGAGGACTCCCCTCTGCCCCACTAAAAGAATGTGGGTGGAGCCCTCGCTCTGCACTTCCCAGGAGGGGCTGGGTGCATTTGTCTCCAGGCTGGTGTTACCCTCTGAAGATCAGAACGTGGTCTCAGATGGTTGCCAAGGTGTTTGCCTGCGTGGAAGCTCAGTGTTCCAAGGACCTCTAGGGGTGCGGAGTCTCTCTAAAGGCGATACAAAGAGAAGGGCATACCCCTCCGATGTCATTAACTTGAGGGGGTCTTCCTGGGTCGAAGCCCCTGACGTCACATCCGGCATGTGTGTGTATCTGTCTCCCCAGCTATGACCTGAGAGGCAGCTCACATTCTCAGTAGACAGCCTGGGGAGGATTTAGGTGTTTGTCCCTGGAGCACTACATGGTGACCTGCCTGTTTCACCTTCACCACGCTCCCAGGGGGCTGTCTTTGCGAAGGGGAAAGGCCGTGCAGTGGCTGGGACGTGCTGAATGGCACACAGCTGGTCACCACCCTGTTATGGGCACTGAGCAGCTGGCCCGTGGATACAGAGGACCCCAGGATCTGCTCTAGGACCCTGCAGGAGGGAAATGCGCCGATCGCACTCAGCTCATGGTGTTTTAACTGTCATCAAGACGGAGACAGGGACCTGGGTGAAGTGGTGGAAATGGCTCCTTTGGGACCCTGGTTTGTTACTGATTGTGGTGGGAGGGACTCTTCAGGGCTCAACCTCTCCTCTTGTGCAAGACAAGCCTCCGCCTCCCCAGGATGCCCTGCACCGCAGAAAGGAAAGCCCAGGAGCGGGGCTCATGCACACCTTTTGAAGCGGGACAGTGTGACACATGCCACCTGATTAAGAAATGAATCCACCTTTGGGGTGTCTCTCCATCCACAGTTAACTTATTCTGGAATTCCATGCATGCTGTTAATACATATTAATAGCTAATCTCAATGTAGCTCAAAACTTGCTCTTTGGCCCTCCAATTTGCTTAACAGCTGCCAATCCAAGTGGCCTCCCAGATCGCCTCTGCTGACCTCTGATGTCAGTGCAATGTTGACTCGCCGCCAGCCAGGCCTTTTGCACTGATGATAATGTATTTGACGTTGACTGCAGAGCCCGGGCCTGTGAAAGTGGTGTTCAATCAGCTGCTGTCAGAACGGGACAGGCCCGGTGGACGCCCCCAGGGAGCGCTCGGGAACCCTAGACAACCAGACCCGTGGAGCCAGAATTTCTTGGGGTTCAGTCTAGGAATTTCACCAAACACTCACTGCGATTCTGACATACACGAATAAGGTTAAGAATTGCTGGCCTGTGCCTGCTGGGCTGCTGGCCACACGGGGGGCCATCCCTGTGGTGGGGAGCAGGAGAAGATTTGCTGGTCACTGAGCTCCGACTGTGGAGCAAGCCCCGTGCTTGGGGATTCCCTTGTGGGCACACAGCCCCAAGGAGCAGGTACAATTGTCCACCATTGTTCTCCCCATTTTAAAGACCTGAAGGAGTCGAGGGATTTGGGCAAAATGTGCATAAGGAGAACATTCTGGAGAATCTAGGAAGAGAATCAGGAAAAGAACGATGCTCATTTGGAGAGGCCAACAGGAGAAACTCGGGGTTGGGTGTCTTAACACCCTGACTCCTGGGAGGCCCGTCTGCTCGGGGGTGTCAGCCACCCAGGCTGGGGGAGGGGCCAGCCCTTTGAGACTGTGCAGTCAGCCCCCCACCCCACTCCCTGGCGGCCGCAAAGCATCAGCCAGCAGATGCGCAGTCCACCATCCCCTCTGACTTCCCATTTCCCAGGCAGCCCGTCAGCGGGGGGCCCATTCCTTCCCCAACATTATCCCTGTTCCGGCCACCATTCATCGGAAACTGGCCGGCTTGGCAGCAGTCCCGCACCCTGCCCCGGCTTCCGGAAGCCCATGCAGCTGATCCAAGTTGGAAATGGGGGCCTCCCAGCTGCACCTGACCCTGCAGAGAGGGAGCCCGACAGCACGCACCTCACCCTGGGGCATCCCCGGGTCTGCACCCTCTCCTGCTTCCTGGCCTCAGCAGGGGGGGGGAAGAGCCAGCTCCCCTGCTCATCAAAAGCTGTTATAGCCCCCCTCCCCCAGGAGCCCCAGCTGCTTCTCTCCCGTCTCCTGGGTGCTGAGCTCTGCTGGTGCAGCTGCAGGGTTTGTGCCAGAAAAGCTCATGGAAGCGAGCATGGGGCCACAGGATTAGGACCAGGAAGCCTAATGCAGCCTCGCCCACCATTTGGGGCCTCTTAGAGCCCCCCTCCCAGCCCAAGTCCTTCATTTGTGCATGCGCGCATTCATTTGTCCATCCCTTCCTTCCTTCGACAAAGCTTCGCATGTCTAGCATGTGCCTGACAGTGGGGATACCATGAACCCGTGAAAATTAGCTGCCCTCTTCGAGTTTACATTCTAGGAGGGGAGGTGCACCGAATGGTGACAAGGGTGTTAAAAGGAAGTGAGATTGACAGTGTAAAGGGAGCCAGGAATGGAGAGAGCTCCCTGACTCCTGCTGACTGTCCCAGCACATCCTGTTATGCCTGCAGTCCACCAACTAGCACCCCCGTCCCCGCTTTCCCCCATTCCTCCCAGTTCCAAGAATGGGGCAGCTGGCTGGAGGCAATTCAGAACAGCCGGCTCCCAGAGAGCGCCCCGTTCCTGGCTCACTGATAGATGCCCTCTGAACAAAAGAAGTGGCCAGGCACCGGCCTGCAACAAGCCTCTGTTTGCTTGTGACCGCGGTTCCAAAGCAGCTCAGTGCTCTGCTCCTGTGGTCCTGTCACCTGAGCTGGCCGGGCCTCTGTCACCAGTGTTCCCTGCACACCTGCCTCCTCTCCCAGAACCCACAGTGCTTTCTCTCCACGGCACCTCTGCCTTCTTCGCTTTGGAAAGGTGGGCAACTCCTCCCGAGATGCAGTCTCACCATCTTGTCTCCTTAGTGACAAGTTCAAATCCTACCAATTTTCTGGCAGCCTTTCATGTCTGTTAGCATGCGATCATGTGTTTCCTAAGTCTTCAGTTTTGCAGCAGGTCTCAAAGGTGCAGCAGTTGTCTTGCTTTCTAAAGAAAATTTTTGTAACCTTCCATAATTCCCAGTAGTTCCCTACAGAGGCGTCCCAAGTTGTCTGAGGACGGTGGCCTCTAAACCTTTGACCCCCATGGCCTACCGAATGGAAAGCCCTATGACGCAAATCTGAGGACCAGGAAGGGGAAACTGACCCCAGATCACAGACGGCTCTCTGCTCCAGTCCAGTCTGGGTGTTCACTGTTAGCTGCTGGCCTTGGAGCCTCTGAGGCAGTGATCCCCAAGTTGCTGCCACACCTGGAGCAATTACATCACGTCTGTGGGGTGGGCCAGACCTCAGGGCACTTAACATCTCATCTCCCCTGTGATCCCAGCAAGCCAACAGGGTTGAGACCCACCACTCCAGCTGCTGCCCTGGGAGGGTAACACCCAGGGGTCTGCCGAGCACACACTGTCTGGACTCGATCTGTAGCCCCCAGCTCCTTGCTCTGGAGCAAGATATTCCCCCTGCCCCCTTGCTGTCTTCATCCTTCAGCTGGGAATACGAATGATCCCTGTGTCTCCTGGACTGCCAGGAGCGGCTGGTACCAAGTAAGTGCTCAGTGAACGCTGGCAGGTGTAAACGTGGGTCTTTTTGTGTGGAGGTGGTTTCTTTAGTGATTTCTTAGAACTGGCCCTTTTCATATCAGTTTAGGAGTGTCTGCCCAGAAGAATATGTGATAGAAGCTTAGCAAATAGAAGAAGGTTCTCCTTTCTCTCTCCCCCGCACCCAATTCTAATTCTAAAGTTGACAAGATGGTGAGAATAGCTGAGATGCTCGGAGGGGCCAGGCCCAAGTTAATGATATGAATGGCAGATCCAATCATCCCCACTCACTTGATGCCTTCAAATTCACTTTTTTCTCTACGTGTCCATGTCCCTGTCACCCCCTGGGCAGTCAAATGGGGCAGCTGCTCATCCGTCTGCTTGGGTTCTTGTGTCTGGAGGAAAGTGTAAACACTACAGAAGATGTTTTAAGGGAGGTCACTTTTTCTTCCTTTGAAGAGGAAAAAAAGGTTTTGAAGACTTCGTTTCAAACAGTTCCTAAATTTGGGTCTTATATGAATTACGGTTGCCTTTTTTAAATGTCCATCTTTTAAAATAGACATCTAAATGAGAAAGCAGGACCAGCCCAGAATCTGTAGCCATGAGTTCCCTAGAATCAGCCCTCCTCTGCCCTAATTTATACTTTGGGGAGATGAAAGAAAGATGAAGGGAGTGGAGGCTGGGGCTGGAGGTAGATCTCAGTGTCTCTTGGCAGCAGACGATGGGCTGGGTTCTGGGTTCTATAATTAAGAATAGCTAGGGGGGCAAAAGATGCCGTATTCCAGTCTCATGTCTTCACAGTGTACCGCTGTGGTTCTCAAACTGTGGGCTCAGCTGCTGGAGCAGCAGCAGCAGCTGGTGTTATGTGCCGACCTCCCCATTCCTATCTTGAAATATCAACCTCCAGTACTTAGAATGTAATGATATTTGGAAATAAGACCTTTGAAACAGTGATCAAATTAAAATAAGGTCAGTATGGTAGGTGCTGAGCCAATATGACTGATGTCCTTGGAAGAAGGGGAAGAGCAAGTGGCCCAGTCATGGCCCCTTGTCTGTGGGTGCCTGGGAGAGGAGACAGGCTGTCAGTGCAGGAGTACCTGAGATCCCTACCACTGTTGGCCTGATTGATCCAGAAGCCTTGGCGCTGATCAACCGTGCCTACCTCTGTATGAAGGACCCTGCCTGCTTAGTAATCCAGCTCGACAGCGTGGAGAGACCCTGCACAGGGATACCACACAGCCCACAGCTGAGAAGTAACCAAAAGAAAAACAAAGCCTCAACAGTAAATACAGGACAGAGAAGATGAGACATGCCAAAATCAAAATCCCCCCAAACAAAACAAGAATGGTTCAAAGAGAGAAAGAAACCAGAAGCTCCCCAGAGAAGAAAGAGAATGACACCAAAAGGGATAAACTAACAGAGGAATAATTCAAGTTATGTGCTATTTAAAAAATTTTTTAAACCACACACATATATACAAAAACAAACCTGAATGATCTGCAGGATTCACGAAGGGAAATCCACGATGTCAGAACAGTGCTGGATTAGAAGGCCTGCTTCAGAGAGACTAAGGCTGCGAAGGCCAAACAGAGCTGCTAGATATGAAAGAGACAGTCAGTGACTTGAAGACAGATGTGGAAATTTCTGTAAACAGGCTCAAACTCACAGAGGAATGAATCTCAGAAATTGAAGGCAGAATGTAGAGGTGACATTTATGGAAGAACA
Source organism: Solenodon paradoxus (assembly GCA_004363575.1). Classification (NCBI taxonomy): domain Eukaryota; kingdom Metazoa; phylum Chordata; class Mammalia; order Eulipotyphla; family Solenodontidae; genus Solenodon; species Solenodon paradoxus. The sequence continues at coordinate 19,040 of RJWH01007459.1, read as the reverse complement.
GAGAGAAAAAAGACACCTGGCAGGAAATGTGAGCTACCACGAGAAGGACAATAATTAGCATCCCTGAAGGGGAGGAGAGGGAGAATGAGTAGAAAATTTATTTAAGAAAGTAATATCAGAAAACTTTCCACGCCTGTCACAAAACTAAGCGTGGAAGTCAAGAGAACACACCCAGGTTCCGAAATGCAAAATAGCAAAAGCTGATGATAGAGGAACTGAGAGAGAAAAGAGACACGAATAAAGGTACAATCATCAAGCCATCATCAAACTTCATAGCAGAAACCCTACAGGCCAGAGAGTAGAATGACATTCAAAATACTTAAAAACTACCAGCCAAGAATACTCTACCCTGCAAAATTATCATTTAAATATGATGGAGAAATAAAGTGCTATTTCACTGTCTGTCAAAATTCTTAGGACCCACCAAACCCTAAGAATTTTGACAGACAGTAAAATAGCATCAGAAGCAATGCCAGGACCATCAGGAGAGAACACAAACATACTAAAGCAAGAAAGAAAACACAGGCAAATGGAAAGACATTAGTAGGTGGGTTAAACTAGAGACAAAACACAAAGTAATCATGAAACTTAATCTCAGAAATACGTAAATGGAAAGATAAAGCAACATAATCAGTATCAAAAATCATTCAAAGACAAAGGCAAACAAAAAAAAAAAATTGGGAAAAGCAACTGAGGTATAAAACGAATAGAAAACAAAGGATCAAATGACAGTAACAAAGCCCTGCATATCAACAATTACCCTAAATGTGAATAAACTGAACTTACTGATCAAAACACTGGATCCACTGCTATTATGCCTCCAAGACACCCTCGTCAGATCCCAAAACAAACATAGGTTGAAAAGTGAAGGAATATAGAGAAAGGTATCAAAACAATGGGAGCAAAAGAAAATCAGAAACTGCAATGCTAATATCAAACAAGATAAGACTTCCACCTAAAAGGGGCAATACGAAGTAAGGATGTACACTACATCATGGTCAAGGGGTTAATTTATCAAGAAGAAATAATTTGCATGCACCCAATGCATGCCACCTAATATATAAAATATACTAACAGACCAACAAGGAGACACTGACAGAAACACAGTAATAGTAGGAAACTTCAACACACCTCATAGCAATAGATAGATCAGCCAGGCAGAAAATCAAGAAATAAAGGCCCTAAATGAAGTAACAGAACATACGCACATGTCGGCACAGGAAAAGAAACCACCACTAAAGCAAAAAGGGAACACCCTGAATGGGAGAAGAGAGTCACACAACATACGTCAGATGAGCTTAATTTCCAAAGAACTCATACACTTCAACGAAAAAGCAACAACCCACTCAAAAAATGAGAAGAGCTGAACAGACACCCTTCTAGAGAAGACAGAGATGGCCTAGTGACACATGCACAAAAAATACTCTCTCTTCTCATCGCCAGAGAAATGCAAATAACCATAATGTCACCTCACACCAGTGAGACTGGCCTATTTCAAAACTACTGATGAGGATGTGGAGAAAAAGGAACCCTTCTACACTGTTAATACAATCTCTTTGGAAAACATTTTGAAGGCTCCTCAAAATATAAAGCTGGATCTAACGTTTGATCCAGCAATCCCACTCCTAGGCATATACCCAGAATATACAAAAACACCTGCATCTCTCTGTTCATAGCAGCACAGTTCACAAAAGTCAAGAGAGGAAACAACCTAAATGCCCATCGACAGATGACTGGATATGGAAGGTGTGGTCTAGACACTCCACTTCTATGCAGCTATTTAAAGAGTTGAAATCGTGCCCTTTGCAACAACCTAGATGGAACTTGGAGGGGATTCTGTTAAGCGAAATAAACCTGAGAGAAAAAGAGAAGTTCAAGATGGTTTCATTCATATGCGGAATATCAGAAAATGAAACAAGGAGACATGTCAATCAAATTCCCAGGACACAGAACAAGGGGGTGGGAGGACAGGAACAAGGGAAGAGAGACCGTAACAAGGTGTGGTAAAGGGCACTGAGACTCTGGTGGTGGGTGTGGTGTGAAAGCACACAGCCAGAGGTGTGAATCGGAAAAATCAGACAGCAGTGTGAAATGTTAAAATAACCTTAAAGGAAGAGAGGAAGAGATTCCGAAGTCCAGTGCGCATGCTTCTAGCCGAGGAGAGAGGCCTCAGGGAGTCAGCCCTGCTGCCCTCGTGGACCTCTAGCTTTCAAAACTGTAAGAAAATTAATTTCCTAAGCCATGCAGTCTGGAATATTCTGTTAGGCTCTGGAGAAGTCCCAGTGTCTTCTTTAGATGAGACTGTATGTGTGCAGGTGAAAGTGCTCCTTGCAGGCTGCAGCCTTCTGTGGGCATCAGGTGACAGTGAAGGGTATGTCTTCAGCTGAAGAAAGTGACCCTTCTGGACACTCCAGCAGGACCAAACTGAATCCAAGAATCTCCTTTCTTGACTGAAATTTCTGAGTTCTTTAAAATCTTGTACATCCCCCGACCTCCCCAGACAATTGGAATGTTTCTCCTCTCTGAGAAAAGCAAGAAAGTCATCACATTTCTCCTTCTGCCCCTGCTACTAGGGTGCCTACAACCAAATGAGATCACTCATCGCTGGCCTCCTAGTTAACATATTTATACTTTCCTGTTTCACTTTTATATTGTATCTATGATCTTTGTCTAGTCTCATCAGATACCGTTGAGAAAGCAAAAAAGCAGGGAGAGAAAGGGAATGAGAGGTGAAAGAGATGGACCTTCACAGCTCAGATAATTATCACATAAACAAACCCCTGCTTTGTAAAGATGAGAACACATGGTTCAAAAGACACAGATGTTCCCTTGTCTTCCTGATGTCCTATCACTAGAAGTCGGTCCTTGGTGTCCCAATTGATACTCAAGGAGCCTGTTAGTTATCGAAGAGTTAGAACTATTACAGAGCCCTGCTTAGAAAAAAATATGAAAGCGACACCACCATTTTCTTTTTTTTTTTTTTTTTTTTAAAGGCTAGAAATTGCTCTTTACCTGATCACAATTTCCAACATGCTGTTGGCCCCGATAACCAACATAGAGAGACTTCTGGAACAGCCCAGGCAGCCTTCATAAATCTCTTGTCAAATCTTGGCATAATGGAGAAAAATTCCTCTCTTCCCTCTGCCCTCTAGGGCTCCCCTGAGCCCAAGTTTTTTAAACTAAGGTTCAAGGGCCCACAAATAAAATGCTCAGGGGTCTGAAGTTCTGTGTGACAATTGTATTGCTCTTTTGTTTTTATTCTGGCGATAATGTTTTGTAAAAATTATTCAGAGCATTTCTGGGTCATCAGGGCCGCCGTGCTAACCCAGTGCAGCCATGTGACACCTGCGTTCATTGACGAACACCCTTTTTAACTGTCTTGGGCAAAGATGGAAATCATGTGCGTGATGAATCTGTACTGAGTTGAGGTCAAGTCAGGTTGCAGGTTCATATTCACGTCAGTATTTGTTTTGATCTCATCGCTGTCTACCTGGTTTTGTAAAAAGTCAAATCATCTGTGCCTATTTCAGTACCACTGTATTTGGAATAGATGACATTTACACTAGCCTGAAACTGTGTTAAAATAAAATCTTTTGTTAACAGATTTCAGCATTAGAGACTCTGGGGCACGTCATCTGAGGAGGAGACTGAGTATGTGTGAGCTTGAGATTATGTTTAGTCACAGGATGGGTGCCCCAGAGCCTTCCCCGGGGGGAAACTGTGCCAGGCACACCACTGGCCTCTTAAATGCCATCGAGAAGGAGGAAATGGAAAAGAAACCAACCTCAAATGCCACATTTCAAAGCCCCACTGCGATATCTTCTGTCTCTGCAATTGAACGTAAAGCAATACCCGGGTATCGTTTCCATTTTTGGTGGCTCTGTGGTCCTGAAAGTAATGCTAACCGACCTGCCATCTCCCTGGGGATTTGAGGGCCAGAGAACTGCCTCCAACTGAAAAGACCTGGGCAGAAAGAAGGGGGCACCTGCCTGCTTCTCTGCTCGTCTAGTAAAGCAGGGCCTTCCCATCGTGACACAAATGGGCAAAATGGATGCCCTGCCGCCACCTTCTCAGCCCTTCTGTTTCCTGAAGGGGCGTTTTGTTTTGTTTCGTTTTGAAGTGGCCTGAAGGCACTTCCAGAGGTAATGAATACATCTGCTTAGAAGTCAAGAAAGACAAAAGGCAGAGTGTCCCATTCAAAATAAACAGCCAGATTCTCGTGCCTCCAGCTGGCAACACAATCACAGAGCTGGTGGGATGTGTCTTTGAGATGCTTGGTCTTTATTTTTGGATTTCTTCTTTTTCCTTCTTTCATAAAAAAAAAAAAAAAAAAAAAGCACATGGATTAACCACCTACTGTTTTACCTTGTCCTAATTCTGAACTAGACGCTCTTTGTTAATGCCCAGACCTCCTTATTTGATTTCAGTGACACCCCTGTAGGGTAGATGGTCCTATCCCCATTTTGCAAATAAGAGAAAGAAAGAGCTGCCCAGGATGGAGCCCTGGTCTTCTGATTTCAAATATTATCTGCTTTTACTTGCTCCTGCTCTGAGACCCTTTCCTTACTCTTCTATGTAAAATATTCTCAATATACTGTTAATCTTTTCTATACTTTTATGTTGTCAATTTGCCTTAAAGTTATTATATGACTCAAGGCTGAGAGCCCATGTCGGTTTCCCAGGGTTTCTGTAGCAAGTGATCACAAGCTCAGTGGCATTAAACAACAGAAAGGTATTCGCCCACAGTCCTAGAGCCTAGAAGACCCAAATCAAGGTGTCAGCATGGCCATGTCCTCTCTGAGGGCTCTCTGGGTACAACCTTCCCGGCCTCGTCCCTGCTCTGGTGATGACCGGCAACCCTCAGCATCCCTTAACTTGAAGATCGTCATCCCTCCCTCTACCTCTGTCATCACATGGCCTCTGAGTGGCCGAGTCTCAGTTTCACTCCTGAGAAAGACACCAGTCAATAGATTAGGGCCCACTCTAATCCAGTATGGCCTCATCTTAACGAATTATGGCTGCAGAACCTACTTCCAGATAAGGTCACATGCTGAAGTTTCAGGGGGGCATGGCTTTGGGAGGGGGACAGTGTTCATTCTAGTACAGTCTCTTATTAAAGAATGTCAGGGCATCTCTTAATAAGCAGGAAGTTTCTTTAGTGACAGAGGCACCTTCCTACTTTCATTATCGTTTCCCTGAAGAAATTACATTAACTGATGGTTTACATTAACTATGTGACTGGCTGCAAGCACTGGAGATACAGCTGTATAAAGACAAAGTCCACGCTTGGTGGCACTGATATTACACACACCGAACACTCAAGGCTGTGTGTCTGAAAGATGGCAGCGAGAGAGGAAGGGTGGGAATTGTAAGGATTTGTCATAGGCCCCATAGGTCCTCCTCACCTTCTTCCACCTTCTCCTAGTCAGAGCAAGTCAGAGCCACCCAGGTTCAAGGGAGAAACAGGCTCTACGTCTTGATGGGGAGAGAGACATCCAAAGATTGCAAAGGAGAACAGACATCAGGAGGGCACTCGCCACTCCTCTGAGGTTTCTGCTAGTGGTTTGTGAGGCTGCAACAGGCAGAGAACCACCCTACTAGTCACACAGGAGATTTTCAAAGCATCAGCACTGTCTCGGCTTCTTCCCTTGAGGGTGTAAATTTCTGGTGGTGATGGCGTTTAGTTCAGAGAACTGCTGGGAAGATTAGAGATAATGTGTTTAAATAACCTGTAAAAGTGCCTCACAGGGAGTCTCCTGCTGTCTGTTATTGTCACATACTGTCTGAGCTTCTATCACCATCGCTATGTCTTGGCACCCATGAGAGGAGGCGGGGTGTGATGACTTCTCCCCAGGTTACCAGGCTGTCCCTCAATAAAGTGCCCGAGTAAACTCATCATTGATCCGAAGTGAGGCCCAATCCACTGGCCCTGTGTGTTTCCGGATGGATCCTGCAAGGTGCGATCCAGAGTTGGAAGTGCAGAGCCATCTTCTTTGGTCATCCCGAAGCCTTTGGCTCTCCCAACATGGCTGTCCAGGTGGGAGTGGAGGTGACATTTCACTGACCTCCCTGTGTTCTCAGTTCTCAAGGCCACCACAGTCTGTTCTGGAGAGTCTACGGGAGGCAGTGTCTGCCGGGCTCGAGGAAACCAAGCATGGAATAGCCCTGAAAGTCGTGGACACTTGGTGTGTGGTGTTCAGAGGAGGGGACGTGTCTTCACTTGTGTGGCAGGGGAGTTGGTCTGCTTTTAACGATCGTGGAATTTGTACCAGCAGAGATGGAGAGGGAGGAGCCCCAGTGGAAATGCTTGGGCCTGAGGGGAAAGAGTGAATCGCTGGTTTCTGTAGAGCACCCTTCAGTTCTGAAAGGGGGTGGAGGTGGGAAAGAGACTGCAAGAGGAGGTGTGTGCTGGACTGTGGAGGACTCCAAAAGATGAGAGTACGGATGGGGACCCGCGGAGGCATGGGGGCAGTCAGGACACCAAGTCATCTCCAACCCCCGGGTGTGGCTATTCCATAGTGCTGGTACCTCACTTTCTCTGTAACTCAGCCATAATTAATATCAATTTCTTTTCTATTTCAAAGAAGAGTCACAGCACATATTCAAGAGTGGTAGGTAGATGCATATGGCATTAAGTCAAATAGGGTAGCATCACCCCATTAGCAGGTGTTGGAGACCAAGATGGCAGCACACGAGGACAGTGTTTGCTATTTCCTCGCCTAGATGGACGTGAGGACTGATTCGGGCTGGGGTAGAGGGCCTTTGGGGAAAACCTGCTTTTTCCTAGAATTTGAAGGCACGCACCTATCTTCCTGAGCATTTTCCTTTGACCCCCTATTAAGGCCATCCAGTCTCTGACCTTGTAATTCATAGACTGTGAACACTTTAGGAGGAGGTTATGTCTCCCACGACTGCTGGTGTGTACTGGGAGGTCTAGACATGTGCTGAGCGGGTTGATCAATGAGTATGGAAGAGGAAAAGTGCAAGATGCTCTTATATTGTGGTTGCAGATGACACAATCTGAATTCAAACTGCCTTAAGCACCAAAGCAAGTATATTTACTAATGTAACAAAAGCCTGGAAGTTAGGGGTCAAGTTTCAGCAATGTAAGTGGACTTAGGTATTCAAGGTCGACACTGGGAATATGTCCTCTGTCCTGCTGATCTTTCTCTTTGCCCTTCATTCCCAGTCCAGCGCCCCTGCATGGTGGCTCTGCTCCCTGTCCCCAAGCTCCAGGCTGCCATTCTCACAGCTTAACAGCTTGAAGAAACAGAGACAGGAGCAGAGCGGGTCCCAGAGGATAATCGAGGCACTGGCATTAGAGGGCACAAAAGGCAACAGACGTCCACAACAAGACGCTTCCCTTGGTTATTAAGATACGTCATTCCAGACGCCCATCCTGGGAGCAGCGGATCTCAGAGTGGAGTTGACGAGTGGGCCGCTTTGGTGACTAGGGCTGAGTTCGAATACTGGCCCTGTCTCCTGCAGTGAGACCTCTATTTAACTTAACCTCTCTGAGGGCCCTGTTCCCTCTTTCCAGGAAGACTTTCGCTGTCCTTTTTTATCACTGCCTCTCCAGTGCCAAGCAGCATGTACCCATTTGTACCCAGCACAATGGCAGGTACTAATATTGTTGAATTCACCAACGACATTTCAAGGTGGTTGTAGGGAAAGAGACAAACAGCATATCTGAAGCTCTTGTAAAGCGCCAGGTGTGTAGGGATGATGGCTAAGCTTAGAGTTGATCATTTTTACTGTACAATGGAAATGTGGAACAAAGAGTGAAGATAGTTGTTCCACTGGATGGAGAATTAGAGGTAGATTTAGAGGATACTTAGGTCACTGGATTATCAGAATTAGAAATGGTGCACCCTGGTGACTTAGCAGTTAAGTCTGCTGCCTCTGGTGGGTGCAGTCCATGTTATATCCCAGGGACCTGGGTTCATGACCCAAGGTGGAGAGAACCAGGATAAACAACTAAATAAGCTTCATGAATGCTTCCTCCTCTCTCCTCCTGCCTCCCTGCCCACCTTCATCCCTGCCTGCACCTTTCCTTTAAAAAAAAGAAAAAGGAATGCAGGCTTCGGCCATCAGATGGTCACTCGGCTCCTCCATTGGCCATGATGGCGAGGGCTCTGGTCCAGTGGAAATATCCCCAGGTACTGAGTTCTTACTCTTCTTGTGTCCCCTCTGCAGCTGGAGCTGTCCAGCACCGCCGTCCTGCACCAGATGAGACGGGACCAGGTCACAGACACCTGCCGGGCCAACAGCGCCGTGAGCCGCAAGCGGCGGGTGCTGACGCCCAGCGACTTGAAGCATCTGGTGGTGGACGAAGACCACGAGCTCATCTACTGCTACGTGCCCAAGGTGGCGTGCACCAACTGGAAGCGGCTCATGATGGTGCTCACCGGCCGGGGCAAGTACAGCCACCCCATGGAGATCCCGGCCAACGAGGCGCATGTGGCGGCCAACCTGAAGACCTTGAACCAGTACAGCATCCCCGAGATCAACCACCGCTTGAAAAGCTACATGAAGTTCCTGTTCGTGCGCGAGCCCTTCGAGAGGCTGGTGTCGGCCTACCGCAACAAATTCACCCAGAAGTACAACACCTCCTTCCACAAGCGCTACGGCACCAAGATCATCAAGCGCCAGCGCAAAAACGCCACGCAGGAGGCCCTGCGCAAGGGCGACGACGTCAGGTTCCAGGAGTTCGTGGCCTACCTGGTGGACCCGCACACGCAGCGCGAGGAGCCCTTCAACGAGCACTGGCAGACCGTCCACTCGCTCTGCCACCCGTGCCATATCCACTACGACCTCGTGGGCAAGTACGAGACGCTGGAGGACGATTCCAACTACGTCCTGCAGTTGGCAGGCGTGGGCAGCTACCTGAAGTTCCCCACCTATGCCAAGTCCACCAGAACTACGGACGAGATGACCACAGAGTTCTTCCAGAACATCAGCTCCGAGCACCAGACGCAGCTGTACCAAGTCTACAAACTGGACTTTTTAATGTTCAATTACTCAGTGCCAAGCTACCTGAAATTGGAATAAAGGGCGGGGTGGGGGGGTTCGGCGGTGGGGGTGGGGGTGCAGGGGTGGGGAGGGTGGGGAGAGAATCGTGCTTTTTAATTTAAGATTTTTATTTGTCAAAAGAAGTATATGGATATTGGGTTATTTTGTCAATTCGATGCTGCGAGCAGCACAGTGAGAATTATTTAAACTCCTTTAGTGGGGAAGGACAGCCGTCTTCGCGGGGGAGTGGGATGGCTGTCCCTGTTTTTATAGACATGCGTACCGCAACACTGTCTCGGAGGTTTCCTGCTTGTTCTGGTGAGTTCCACGGACTGTGCATTCCACAGGCTCTCGTGAATATTATTTATGGTTATTTAAACATGGTCCCTCTATAGGTTTCTTTTTGCGGCAGCAAGAGAAATTTATGTTTCCTTCTGTGCTTGGTACAGCTCATTTGGGGATGTGAATGTTCTCCTTCCTAATGGCTCAGTCATTGTGGGATAATGACCATGTGATGTATGCTGATACCACCATGCTTGAAATTCTGCTAGGGAGAAAAAAAGAGGCACTTTTGCAAGGGACTAATTTCAAACTGCTTTTAATCAACCCAGAAATCCCTTGCACTAGAATGTGATTTTTTTTTTTTAACCCAAGGCAAGACCTGATTGTCGCCTTTTTTTTTTTTTTAAAACCAGAAAATTTTCACTGGCGGTGCCAGCTGTGATGAAAGTGAAGTGGCTGTTGCTTTGTAGTCTGTGAGTATTTATTGAGCAACTACTATGTGCCAGGCCTAATTCCAGGCCCTGCAGATAGAGCATTGAACAAAACCAATAGTCCTGCCCTCAAGCAGCTTTACATGAACACCGAGTATCCAACTTAACAGCAAAACCCCTGAGATTCATGGACTTGACCTGAGGTCTGAACTTTTCATAACCCCCTCCAGATAATCTGATTTTTTTCCTAGGGCCCAAGTTGGAAAACCACATACTTGGAACTAGTCACTTACTCACTTGATGAGTAATCTAAGTTCACCGTTCAACACAAAAGATGACACAAATGTTTCCTACTTTGTGCCCACTCCAGTGTAGTGGCAGTGTCTGCCTACAAGCTCCAGAAGAGATGTGCCAGGCAATGGAAGAGTGCTGTGCTCGATTAGTGACGTCTGCCTTGGGTGAGGGAGGGGGAGTTTTGCTAGCCACGTGTCTCCTCCCATCATCTCCAGCTCCAGATAGCAGGGTTGCTTTCCGCTGTTTGCCATGTAACAGTGAAATGCTGCGGCAAGGCTCCTATATTTGGAGATAGGCCATGGTTGGCATTTCTTCCCCTCATGAAGTTCAGGGTGGATGATATGCACACATAGTCACATGCAGACCCTCTTCCAAAGGCTAAGAGACCATCGACACACCTTCCTGACCACCACGCATGAGCAGCAAGGACAGCCTTTTCTGATCTGAATTCTTCCCCGTTTTCTCTGGAAGGCTAGACACATTCCATCTCCTGTTCCTTGCCAAGTAACATCTGCACACACTTCTCCTTTCCAGCCATTTCCGATGGCTCGGTTGAAGTTTGAGTCACACTCCTCTACAGCGAGTGAATGAGTTGGTAGCAGATACTGTACATAATAATAATAATAATAATAGTTCTAATAATAGGGGGTGGGGTGGGATAGGGTGTGGGGGAGTTTTGCTTTGTTTTTGATGCCGTATATATATAGCAAAGGGATGAGATTATTCTAAACAAAAAAATGAATAATTTATTCACAGAAACTATTAAAATTGTATAGTAAAGCTCACAGCCAGTCCAGTGAGCAGCACCTACCGCATCTCACCAAGGGAATTATTTTATTGAATGTGAGTGAGGTGTATGCGGGAGAGGGTGGCCGAAGCTATTTATAAAATGTCGTGTCCCTTCTTCCACGCCGCCCTATGTGATGGGCCTCATGATGATACCCCAGGTGGACAGAGATTTAAGGAATGTGTTTTTCCAGGAGGAGGACAGTCCCTGGTGTTGGCAGTCTGGACCATTTTATTTCAGGCAGGGGACAGTGCCATGAGAAATAGTACTTCTCCTAACCAACAAGGTGACCCCATTCCTGAGAGGCACTCTACCGGATGTGGGTCCTAGAGGATGTTAAGGTGGTGTGATGTACAATTAGGGTTTAGTGGTCCCTGGGGAACAAGCCCGTTTCCTCACTGCGAGCCTGGCACATGCGCTGTGCATGTGACTTCCCCAACTTACATAACCAGAAGTCTGTTGACAGACGACCTCACAGAGCTGGTGTTCCATGGGACATACTTCGGTTAGGTTCATTTAGTGCATCAGAAATCTTTGAGGGTAAAAACTGGCTCCCTAAGCCCACTCCCCACCCCACCCCCGAGAATTCCCAGAAAATAAAAAGCACCCCTGTCTCCATCTGATTGATAGTCACAGAGGTACTTTAGCCCATGACTTCAACTTCTACTTAAGTGCAGTGGTCCTAACTCTGGATACTTCCACAGGCGACAATTCCGTCTCTCCAGAACAGAGTGGAGGGAAGTCTTGGGTGGTGGGGACAGAAGGGAGGGAGGGGCAGGCCAAGGCCAGAGCGGCCTCCCCACTCCTCCAGCCTCCCAAGTTGCTAACTGAGTGCAAAGTGGTTACAGCCCGAACCAGCGCTACTTGAGTCCCGTAGTGTGAAACTGTTCACTCTGCACTTTCGGGGTTTTAAATGGAAATGCACATCGGTTCCCCTGGTTTTGCATTTCCGCCTCTGTCTTTGATCTGTTGTGCAAGCTCTCTCTGTTCTGTGTGCTGATGGCCGCCTTCCATGCATTTTCTCTCTAAAGAGAAAGATTGCCCTTCAGGGGACCATACGTGGGTATGGGTCTGCCATGAGGACTCTTCCTCCTAGAGTTTTATTTGATGTTCACATTTTATTTTCTAATGGCATAAAAACTTTGTTTTAAAAAATGGATTCAACTATTTTGCAGAATGTGGAAAGTATGCTGTGTCCTGGGTTTAAAAAAAAAAAAAAATCCATGGGTGAAAATGTGCCTGGAAAACAAAAGGTAGTGTTTTGTTTTTCACAGAAAACTGAAAATGCTTTCTATGCGTGCTTAACTGGAGAAAAGTATAGGCAGGTGTCCCATCTCCAAGTCACTTTTCAAAGGTGCTGCTATGTTGTCAAACCAGGTACAGCCAGGGTAGTATTTACAAGGGCATTCCTGCTTACTGGTCCCTTTGGTTGGAAAACTCTACCTTATTAGTCACCAGGCTTGAATTCCTGCAGCTTCCCTGGAGCCCCCTCTCTGCCCTCCCCAGCTGGTCTAGGAAAGAAGGGCAGTCTGCCGGCCTGTGTGTCTCAGAGGGGACCTTCCTTCCTACCTGTCCACCAGGCGAGCTCATCATCCTGCTTGTTCAGGATCTGGATGCCACAAGACAGCAGTGGGCAGTGGAAAGCTGACCAGTCATCCTGGTAGCAAAGGCCTGGAACCCAAGAGAAAGCTCTAGAATAAAACCAGGTCCCTAACCTACTTAGCTGTTGAGGCAGTGACTTCAAGTCCCTGTTCTAACCTGGCCAGAAGCTGAGGGACTCTGGCTCTGGTGAGTGATGTTCAGAGCACCTCTTAGCCCCGACCTCCGTTGCGTGTGCAAACACACACACACACACGCTAAGCTGCCCCGTTCTGTGCAATCCTGGTGACCAGCCTCCTTCTGTCCCCACTCCGAGGTCAGCAGGACTGACCTCCCACAACTAGCATCGCCTCAGCCTCTTCCTGTCACAACCAATTAGACCCTGTGAACAGGCATCCGAACCTTTGTCAACCAGTTTGACCCTTGGCCATTAACAGGCGAATTTCAGTCTGCTATTCCCTGTCAGGTACAGAAGGGGCTGCCCGTACTATTTTCTAATGAGCATGCTCAGTATAGCATATAAGCCTATCATTGAACATCTTTGTGGAGTGTGATTTTTTTTTTTTGTTACATATTTGTATGCAGTAGAGGACTTGTAGAAAACTCTCCCTGTGTTTTACTGTTAAAGAAAGCTGAATTCCACATTGCCAACAGCAGCGTGAAGTGTTCACGAACCTTCCTCCAGGAAAAGCCATTCAAGCCTGATTATTTTTCTAAGTAACTTCAATTAAATTGAAGAAAAAAGAAGCTTCTCTCTGTGTATGATTTATCCATGGCTCATTGACAACAGACTGTGGGAGCGGGGTGGGCTGTGTCCCTCAGCGTGTGGGGGGCCCTGCTCATGTGTATCAGAGGATGGAGAGGGGAGCAGAGGCGAGGACCCCGTCGGCAGGCATGGCCAAGGCACAGACCTCCAAGCTCCAAACCCTTTCTGTTTAGCAGATGAATGGGCGCTTTCTTTATCCTGTTTTGTCAGGGAGCGGTGTAGAGTGATGCGCTAGAGTCCCCTTGGTCACGCGATCCTGCCCCTCGTGAAAGATAAGGAAACAAGCTCCAAAGATTACCTGGCTTTGGCAACAGAGTCAGTTTCAAACAGGTTGATGGACCTTCAGAAATTCCTGTGTTTGTCACTAAAGGACACGTCTCTCTAAATGACTGTCCATGGTCCAAAAGTTGCAGACCCAATTCCCAATTTTCCAAATCCAAATCCAAATCCATTTCTGTTGCCCCCTATGGCTGCTTTCAGCTCCATGGATGGCTTTTTTTTTAGCTTTATTGATAAAGTTTTACCAAAGAAGAAATCAGACTCAAAAGTTGTTTCTCTGTGGTTGTATTCTAATTAAGTGTACCATCTAGACATTTTAACATGAGACTCTTGACTTAGAAAGTATATCTCATTTTTCAGCCATGCCAGACACGGTCCCTGTGTCCACTCACCCACTGGTTCTCACCAACAGCCCGGCCCCCATGCATTCCTGGTGTCAGCCGTCCTCACTCTCATCCCATGTGGCTGGGAAACGTCCAGCGCGTGGAGCTTAGTGCCCTTAAGTTAGTGGAATGAGTGCTTCTCTTTTAATGTGGCAGTGGGTATAACTGGTCATAGCCTGTCCTTGTCTCATGCAGGACACTACAAATGTCATGGGAAGTGAGTAAGGCTGGACAAGGACACGCCTGGCTTAGTGTACTCTGCTTGGAGTAAGTCTGAACTGTCCTGCCAGCTGGCCAGTCAGTATTTCTGATGGCACCTCAGGTGCCCTCCGTCACTTCAGAATGTCGGTCTAGAACTCTGCCAGGACCAGGCCAGCATGAGGGCATTACTGACCCCCCAACCAAGTGAACAAAAATGGCACCAGGCTAGAGTCCTTTCTTGGAAAGAGCTCTCAAATCTCAAGTGGTATCTTGCCCTCATTTTTGGTATTTAAAGAACCTTTATGAGAGCAGATGTTGACAGTAGAAAATAAATAAGATATCGACAATTCCAAGTTATGTCAAAGATTTTCTCAAAAGATGGGGAGTCATTGGCCAAGAGTGCCTTGAGGCATTAAGTATGGGGGCAGAAGCTTTAGAATAGAAGTTGGTGAAGAACAAAATTCGGGGGGAATCCTGCTGGGGTGCAGGTCTGAGCTTTGCACAGCTGGTTCCCATATTCCCACTGGCACACTGCCTCCCTGGGGTCCTGGGATGACTTCTGAGAAGTTCAAGACTGATCTGGTCTGCGTTTAACGGACATCTTGGGTCTCAGGAGATGGATATTTCCAGTAGAAGACAAAAAGGGACTTTCGAGCAAGACTTCCAAGAGGAATAAGCAACGTTTTCTGTTTCATGACCTCTCCCGGCACCGGCCTCATCCCACATCAAACCAACTCACGTGTACAACAGTCAGCACGGAAGCAGCCCGCAGATTCCAGGTAAGAAAGGGGCAGAGCACTGTTCACAGACATCCTGCCTCCACCTCTCCCTCTTGGATGAGGGAAAACAGTAACGTCTGAATGTTGCTCACCTTGGGAGTAATAAGAACCCTGAGGTTGCTGGCCTAGTTCAGCTACAAGAGACCATGTGCAAACCACTGGGCCTGTGTCCTTGCCTGCAAAGCCAAACAAATGAGTTGTATCTGGTTTTCAACTAAAAGAAAACAAAATGAGCTTCATCATTTACTTGTATGCTGAATACTCACACACAAAATAGCGGAAGCAGAGACCGCTGTATTGAATAGTTTGAGACTCAGCTGGGCTTCTAGTCCCTGTAAAGTTCCCGTGGACCTCCATGGGCCCCCCTCCCCGAGGCTTCTAAGAAACACAGTTGAAAACCCACTAAATTCGATGACCTGAACTCCTCCAGCTCTGACATTCTCTAATGAGCTACCTAAATCCTCCTGTGCCCCTCCCACTGCTCTATGCCCAAGAGGTTGATTAGCAATTAGATGGTACCAAGAAAGATAAAAACTGTTTCAAGACGTTGAAAGGTGCTTTCAAGAAGTTAAAGTTGATCTTAAAAGTTAATCACAAGGAAAAGGAAAATTGTAACCAGGTGTGGTAGCAGATGTTAATTTATCATGGTGGTCGTCTAACCCCATGCACGAATTTCAAGTCACTATGTTGGACACCTGAAACTAATGTGACATGTCAGTGTTCCCTCAATTAAAAAATAAATGAGGGAACTGGGCAATAGCCTTGGAAGGAGACTAAAATGGAAGGAAAGATAGAAGGACAAAGAAAAAGTTGGAAACAGGAAGCTCACACCCAGATTCAAGATGAGCGTGAATGTTTATAGTCTTCATTCCAAATAGTTTACTAAGGAAATGCCAGCTCCAAATGCCTCCAGAATCTCATTAATTTGAAATACAAGAGACTGGAATGTAACAGTCTCTGTATTAATCTGCTTTTTACTTTTCAATGTTTGTTTTTAAAAATAACAGAGCGTCTCATTATAGGAGAACAGCAAAGGCTTTGGATTGCATGTTGGTTTGGACAAGCCAGTGGCTAGAGAAGATTTTCTTTTGTAGTTCTTTCCAGCTTTGGACCTTTACCTGATCGATGGAGCCAGAAACAACTCTGGACCTGAAGCCAAACTGGCAAAAGGATGAAGGAAAAATGCCTAAAGGAGAAATGAAGGACTTCTGACTGCAGGAATCTTACCTGTGCAGTGAACCTCTCTGCATAATGAACACAAACTCAACTATAGGTGGCTTGGAAATGTTTACTTTCAATGTAATCTTTTCCAAAAATATAACTTCATAAAGAAAACTGACCCTAAAAAGTGGCTAATTTTTCACTCATTGTGTATTATGTACCTTACAGGTGCTTTCCATTGAATCCTCACAAGGTAGATCTTGCACACTTTTTATAGTTCAGGAGGCAGAAGGTTAAAATAATAACCTGGTGCGCCCTGGTGGAGTAGTGGTTTGGTCAACTGCCTCTGGCTAAAGCATAGTCCCTGTACATCCCAAGGACCTGGGTTCAAGTCCCAAGCCAGAGACAACCACCAAGATGTACAACTAAACAATAATAATTAAAGCGCTTCCTCCTCTTCTCTTCCTGCCTGCCTGCCTGCATTTGCTTGCCTTCATTCCTGCCTGCACCTTCCCTTTAGAAATAAATAACTTGCCCCAAATTTCTCATCTAATAAGTGGCTGGACCAGGATTCAGAGCCAGGTCTGGCATGGGCATCACTGGTGGGCCAAGACGGAAGGAAGCCAGAAGTCTAAACCTGGGAGGAAATGGCCACAGACAGACCTGGAGAGAAAAGAAAACTTGAACCTGAGTAACACAAGCCAATTTAAAATAGCTGCAGGGTAAGACAGGATAAACAGCAGAAGATAAACAGCTAGAAGAAGAGGGCAAAGTTGAGATGGAAATAGTCACAGAAAACAAGATCTATCCAAACAAATTAAGCATTTGTTTGTGTTTTTAATACTCTATCTTACCCAGAGATCCGGGTCCATCGACAAATTGGACAAACTATTTAGAAAAGTTGGACTTCAAATAAAAAGCAAATGGCAAAGGTGACATTCAAATTGAGGGGCTCAGAGGAACGCAATGCACTATTAGTCTGATGAGCTAGACAGAACCTTGGCTGCAAACCTGAGTCCCAAGTTGAGTTTCCAGGGCAGCCATTCAGGGTAAAGGGGCTGCTTGCGGGCAGCGGCTCACATCACAATGGCCCCCGCCTCCCGTGCACCCTGGGTGAGCAGATGTGGGGTGGTTCCCTGTAACTAGGATGAGTGACTCCTGTGAGTCATGTAGGGAGTTCAGACTAAAACGTGTTAAGAGAGAAAGACAGAAGGCCAGGTGGAAGTGCATGGGGGTCAGAAACAACACTGGATGTCCACCTGGCCACTGGGCTTCACAGACGAGCACCTGCAGACAGACCCGGGGGCTACTCTAGCCCGGGACAAGGAGCTGAGACCTGAGTTCTCCACCTGCTGGAGGAGCCTTCAGTTTTCAGGGGGTTCATTCATTCAGACATGGTAAGCAACTGCCTTTTTCAGACCCCGGGCAGATGCCAAGAACATGGGAATTCTTAGGGGAAATCATAAATGGAGAACAGTTATAGGACAGTCAAAACACACGTGAAAATGAAACAGCAAACTGTCCTGGGGACAAAGTGATCCAACTTAGATGCTGGAGAAATAGAGGGAAAGTGAGGGATGGAAGCAGTGTGTCTCAGCCTGGAGTAATTTTGCCATCAGTGGTTAGGCTTCCACACAAATTACCTGGCACATGAATGCTGAGGTTTCCCCCATTTGGGGGGAACTATTAAGAAGGTTGAATCTGTAACTTCCTGCCCTCCCCCAGTCCTCACTCTGGGTCTCGAACCCCAGTTCCTTGGGCTTTACATGGCCTGTACCTTAGCTGCTGAGCCACAGGGGTATGCCAGAATCTAAAGCTTTTAGTAATGGGATGGTTTGTGAGTGGGAAAGAGGAAAATGAGGTGGGGAGGAGGATTGACTTGTTCCCAGCTTGGCAGCAAGGACTGGGGTCATTAATGGAGATCAGGTAATTGGAAGTAGAAGCATGTTTCTGGGACAGAAATGACTTCAATATGGGGCATGCTGAATTTAATTCAGGTGGGACATTCAGAGGACAATGGATAAGTGAGTCTAGAATCTCCCACTCAAAGTGTAATTAGTGGACCAGCAACATGGAAATTACTTGGAACTTGCTAGAAACTCAAGTGTTTCTGGCCTCATACCAGCCCTCCTGCATTTTAAGAAGCTAAATGATTCATATGCACGTTTACATTTGAGAAGCAACGGTCTTGGGAGAAACAGAGTTATAGCTTTGGAGTGCAGGGACATCTTACATTCATTGCTTATTCCTACTGCAACACTGAAGCAGGGGTATGATCAAGGCCACTAGGTCTGGTTGTATAGGTTGTGCACTGCACAAAGGTGCCTGGCTAAGTTTCATTATAACACTGACAAGGAAAAAAAAATCCTGGCCAAAGTTGAATGAAATGATGTTACTGAGGACTTGCTTTCATTATACATGTTTAATTTTCTAAGAACCCATTGATGTTGTTAAATAAGAACTTACTGTATGTGACATTGACTCTAAAAAGAAGGGATGTATTTTCTTTGCCTGGCTTGCCAGTTACAGGCACGTTAACTGTGACAACTCAAAAGATATATTCTAATTGGTACAAAAGGCCTATGGCCTAGCAGTTGTGTACATAATAGAGTTCCAAAACCCCTTATCTGCAGTTTTGAAATTTTACTGAACCCTGCAAATCAAGCTTTTTCATAAATTTGAAGCAAGCTCACTTGGCAGCAAAACCTGACCTTAACTAACACAAAACTAATTATAGTCTTCATGTATTCCACTTACTGTGAATAGTCTACTTTTTCCTGCAGAAATATGAATGTTTTCTTATGGAATAACAGCCCCGCATGCTACTGGAGTGTCAGGTAATATGTGTTAAGTGCACAGCATCATTTTTCTAGAAATTGAAACATTCTGAATTTAAAAACACAGCTGATTTAAGAGTGATAAGAACTGCAAACTTGTACTACCCTAGTTTTACAAGTGGGGAAACTGAGGCTCAGAGAGATGACATTACCACAAAGCTGGAGCATGGAGGAGCCAAGTAAGGTTCAATCCTTGTTTTTCCCACATCACTGGTTCCAAGAGGCTTAT